>CM053401.1:5840904-5905886 GCA_028644305.1 Xerus rutilus
GAATAACACTGAGACACACAGTGTCACACAGCATGGAGAGGACCCCTAGAATAACACTTTTCTTCTCCTGGGAAGTTCATACCTTTCGTCATTTATCCATTTATTGGGCAAAGCTCAAGGAGTCGTAACTGTGTAAGGCACAGTGAGGGAGAAGGACACAGACAGGGATCCCAGCCAAGCAAGCTGGTGGACCGAAGGGAGGGTAGACCCCGGAACCAGGAGGGGGACACAGCTCTCTTGTGTGCAGAACACACTGCACTTGGAGCTAAGGGAGGTGGGGGGACACGCACATGGGTGACTGTGAGAAGTGGTCCAAGGAGCAAGGTGTCTTTTAGGCAAGTAGGGAACTGGGGAAGGCTAGGAGGGTGTTGCCAGGAATGGGCAGGTCCTGGGGGGTAGAGGGGGTCGCCATAGGGCTCATCTGGGAAACCCAGGGTCAGAGTCTGATGCTGTCGCTGGAAAGGAACGCCATCCCAATAATACAGAAACTCCATTGGTTCCAGCGGGCGGGGAGGTCAAAGAGAGGGATTATACTTCTCACCGATCACTCCATCGACAGTGGCTCAGGTGCCCCGAAAAGCACCCGAGGTGGCGGGGGTGTCCATGAGCGTGGGTGAGCGAGGCTCGGCTTGATGAAATTTGAACAGCATTTGTTTTGAACAATTCTATCTTCATTGTTATCTCATCAAAAAACAAACAATTGCACAGTCAGCTCTGGAAAGACAGGTAATAATATGCGATTCCTTCCCTGTCCTCTGTAACCTTTTCTATTTTCTCACATGTCCTTAAAAAGACAGATAGAGCTACAGATGATTATCAGGTAAGGAGAGAAAAAGATAAGCAAACACAAAGTAATAATATAGCTCTCTGAAATCATTGGTTGTTCCCCTGCCGAGGATGTGCCCTCCAATAACCCATTACTTAACGTCGTCTTCAGCTTCTTAATAAAAATCCCACGAAGACAGTGTGTTTTCTATTCTCACCTCGCCTCCCTCTGTGAAGAGGCTCTGGGAGGCAGGAGATGCCTCTGCCTTTCCTCCCACTGTTCCCTGCTTCTCTCCACCTCCAAGGTCTTCCACACTTCCCATCCCAGTGGACGCGAGGGAGCCCAGCGCTCCAGGGCCCCAACCAGGTGACACTTCTCTCCTGTACTCTCTTCCTCCTTGCGCCCTGGATCCCAGCACACATTTCTACCTCTGCACCTTTGTCTGAGGAATGTGTCCAGCCCAACGAGCTTCCTCTTTTCATTTGCTGGAGCCATTTTGGTGGCACTGGGATGAAGGCCAGGCAGGGTAGAGGAAGGCAGGCAGGTGTGAGCTGAGCAGGCCTGAGAGGGAGTCCTCTTGACCGACTGTCCCACTGTGGGGCTCGAGCAAGACATTTGAGGCAGTCCTTGAAATTGGTGGATCTTGCTCAACATCTGAGCAGGAATGGTTGTGGCATCAGCTCATGTCTAAGTCTTGGTCATTTAAGCTCCGTTCCACAAGGCCAATCAAGGGACATGGGCATGCACCCCGGCCTCTCCACCCAGCACACGTACCTTGTGCTCCACAGCCTTGGTCAGAGGACTTACCCTAGTGTTAAGCTCTCCGCTGCTTTACTAGATCTGTGGTCACTGACCTGACCTTGACTTCTAGGAACGCTGGACATGGTGGGCTGTGTGAGGCTAGGGTTCGAGTCCTGCTCACTGGAAGTCCTGCAGAAATTCACAGACTAGACAGGCACAATTTCGTTTCCTCCTTGTTCACTTGGCTACATCCTGCTTGTCTGTCAATATCTAGCTTAGGTGTGACCAGGAGATCTTCTCTGAAGGTTGGTCGGATTGCAGATAAAATACAGAGCAACCTTTACAATGTGAATTTCAGATAAACAACAAATGCTTTATTTAGTGCACACTCCAGGATGGCATGACACATTTTTATGATTAAAAAAAATTCTTGTTTACCTGAAACTCAGATTTAACTAGAACTCAGGTTTTTATATGCAAAATCTGGCCATCCTAGCCAGTTGTCCTCTGTTTGTGTGTTCCTCGTACCAGTGCACGTCACCACCAATGAGCTCGCACAATTGTGCATCCGTCAGGCACCCTGTCCCTGCTCACACTGCACAGCATCAAACCCTGTTGCTTTCCACCTCTCCAGCCAGAGTGGCTTCTCCCTCGGGCCATCGCTATCATCTTCCAAGGACTGTCCTGCCTTTTCTCTACAAACCTCCCCTCCCATCTATTTCTTGCACAGAGAGATTTCTCTAAAATGAAAGTCACATGAGGCCACGACTCAGCTCAGAGACTTCACAATAAGACCCACAAAATCCAATTTGTATGAGGACGTTTCTCACTTGGTCCAATCCTCATCTCTGACTTCCTTTCCCTGTTGTTTCTTCTTCTGGTTCTTCCCCAGGTTCTCCTGCAGATGTGCTGAGCTCCCGCCTACTGCACGGCTTCCAGGTTTCCTGTGCCTTCACCTGAAGGTGCGTATCCCTTTGTCCCTCTCTCGGTACGAGCACACCGCCTTGAGAGAGGCTACCCCGATGATCCATCTAAACCTGTGCTTTTAGCGGCCACACCCTGTCCCTCTGACCTGCTTTCCATTCTTAATATGATGTATTGGCACTTGACATGTCACAGATTTTCAGTGTTTGTTTATGGACCATCGCCATCAACATTTGGGCTGCTTCATGTCCTCCTGTATTCCTGCTGCCCGGCATCATGGCTGGCATGGACTAGGAATGTAAATATTAACTCAGTGAATGAAGGGATAAGTAGAAGTTGCTATGCTCTTCCTTTTCGGTAAGGTGAGAACTTACCTCTGAGGGTCTAGGGGGCTTCCAATCCTTAGTTACGGGCAGGAGACCGGAGACATGGCAGTACCTTCCAGATCCTGGTATTAACCCAGGCAGGCGCCCTACAGCCCTAGTGAACATTGCTTGTGTCAAACTGTTGAATGAGTCTGTGGCTCTTGGTCATGCTGCAGAAGGTCTGGAGAAATAGGCTCGGACATCCAGCCAGCCAGATTACTACTGGGTTTGAAAACTGCTATAGGAAAAGTAAAATATAATTAAAGAAAATACAATCACAGTCTTGGAAAACTTTGCTCTGAGGGTCACACACATCCTTAATGGATTCTGTCTTCAAGCTTCCTCTCCAGGGTATCAGAAGTTCAGAGTTGCTAAACAGTCAAATGTATTTGTCGAGAAAAAAAAAATCCATATGGACAAAGAAGCAATAGGCTTCCTTAATGAAGAGTAGAAGACGCAAATTGAGGCGGCTGCTCTGGAGTGACAGAGAGCATGTGACTGGGATGGAAATGGAGGCCTGATCCCCCTCAGAGAATGCCAGGAACTTTGATTCCTACGAATGCCCACTTATTAGAGGGGCCCTGAGCCCCCCGGGAGGCCCAGGTTCACCTTGCCAATGGATGGCTGAGGTTTATAAAAGTATTCTGCTATGCTAATTACTGGAGCTGACCCTCTCCCCTCATTAAAACCAATTATGATAAATGTGCGAGAAGATCTTTGCCCTTAAAGAGGCTGTATTTTTAGTCAGCACCATCCAAGGCCACTTGCTGTGGAGGAGATGTTCTCTGTGATCTCTGGGCATCCCTGGGAGCCATGTGGTGCTTTGGAGAAGTGGAGAGGCCAAGGATCGGGTGGTTCGTTCACCAGTTCTACAGCCTGATGCAGTCAAATCCTGAGACATCTATGCATCCTTGCTCTCATCAGCGCATTTCATGGATGCCTTACTATGTACACCAGCTGGCAGGAGTCCAGCTGTGCACACGGTGCTGTTTGCATCCTGAAGGTCCTCACAGTCTAGCAGCAATGACCAGACACAGGTCACAACACCCTGAGCTTACTGGAGACCTCCCGTGTGCCAGCCCTGCCTTCATCTGTGGGAATTTATTGGTGGATAAGACAAGTCGAGGACCTTGCTCTTTTGGTGCTTAAATTCTAATGGTGCTCCATCAGTCAATCTCCTAGCAATGACAGATGATCAATCGTTACATAGGAAACATTAAAGAAGGGAAATGTTGTGGAGGTTGAGCAGTCTGTGAAAAGCTCTCTGGGAAGCCAAGATTTATGTGTAAAATCAGAGTGATGAAGGCTCTCCCGTGCAGTCACAAGGGACGTTTCCAGGCAGCTGATGTTAACCCACAATGCAGGTGAAGGCAGGTGGACAGGTGGCATGGACCAGGTGGTCTTCATGGGCCAAGCAGGTGGGAGAACTTATTCCAGGTCTGTCTGGGGGTGGAGTCAACTGAACTTGTCTGTGTTCAGATGTGAGCAGAGCGGGAGAGACATAATTATATTGGTGCCTGTGTCTTTGGTAAGAGCTTTGAGGATGGAGCTGTTGATGGACATGGGGAAGACTTGGAAGAGCAGCCCTGGATGGGAAGAACTGGATGTCTATTTGGACTCTTTGGTCAAGGTCAATGGCTCATTAGACTTCCATATGAGGGCAGAGTGGTCTCATTTCAGAAACAGGTTTTAGTTGGTCAAAAAGTAAGAGAAATATTTAAAGTAGGCGATGAAATACATGCTGCATTAAATCATTGGGCACCAAGAGTCAGGACAGATGAGGAGATCTGGATCCTTATGGGTGAAAGCAAGGAACCAGAAAATCCTTCAACGCGAGGCAATCTTGTGAGTTCCACTGGCCAGAAAAGTATGGTGAGTATAGTCAAAAGGTAAAGCAATGACCTCTGAGAGTTTTCCAGGCCTTTTTTAACACTCTGTGTATGAAATTGCTAAGTGAAGAACCTGGAGGGAAGTAGATTTTGAAGATTTACTGTATGCTTGGTACTATTCAGGCACCTGAGCATTTCTTCCCCTTAGCATTATATCAATCCATTTTCTGTTGCTGTAACAGAATATTTGATGCTGGGTACTTTATAAAGAAAAAAGGTTGATTTAGCTCATAGTTCTGGAGGTACAAGAACATGGTGCTGACATCTTTTCAGCTCTGGAGGGCCCTCTGGGCTGTATGACATCATGGTGGATGGTACCATGGAGGAAGTGTGTGTGAGAGGGACACATCAAAAGATGAGACAAGAAGCCAGAGGGTAGGGCAGGGAAAGCCATGTTCTTTTATGACAACTCGCAGGAACTAACTAGGTTCCCACAAGAACTGCATTAACCCCCTGTGAGGGCAGCACCCAGATTGACCTAACTACCTCCCATTAGGACCCGCCTCTTAAAGGTTCCACCATCTCAAAAGCACCACTCAATGACCAAGCCTCCCCCAAATGAATCCAGGGGGCAAACCACACCCAAATCACATCTGCTTCAGTGAGCCAAAAGGTTTCCTGAGATTTCTTTGTGCCAAAAATATGAGTTTTCTTACAAGAGCCTCGGCATGCCTATTAAAAATAAAAATAAAAATGAGAACAAAACACAGCAGATTGTATTTTGTGTATAAAGTGAGATGATGAATCTGATGGGTTCTTCTCCTCATAATTGACCTGCTATTTTGCTGCTGTGTCAACAACCACTTCTTGCCCAGAGGGACGGATGTGACTAAACAATACTAAAAAAAAAAAATCCTCCTCATATTCAATGCCCCTCTTCCCACTTAACATCTATCACACATGTTGCTCTGTGTGGCCATGTTGGGTCGAGATTCTCCACATTTTATGCTTCCTGAGGCTGAAGTTCTTAATTTCCTATATTTACATGAAAGAGTACTTATCTGAAAATTACACTTCCACTTACATTAAAGTTGTTTCTATTTTAGTTTATTTTCCTTGATTATGGAATCATTATCTAATCTTCATAGGAAATTTAGAATGCAAAGTCCAAAGAGAACAACCTATCACCCATAATCCCTCACTCTTATATCATTATAGTGCACTGATTTTTTTGGTCCGTCGTGTGATTTTATAATGTTTGAAAATTATTTTCAAAAAGCCATTGTATAAACATATTTAAAAAGTTAAGACAGTGCATGGAGTATGTGGAGAAAATTAGGCCTTAGGTCTTCAAGACTTCAGTTTGGTCTCTGAGCAATTGTTCTTCAAATTTCCAGGTGGCCTTGTACACTCAAGGGCATAGCCTATACCCATACATACCTGATCCTTTTTTTGTTTGTCTGTTTGTATATATTTGGGTGCACTTTTTTTTCTTTTTGGTACCTGGGATTAAACCCATAATACACTTTTTGTGTATTTTCTGTCTTGTTTTCTCCCCTGCTAAATATTGGAGAGCATTCTGAATAGCACATACAAATTATTTTACTCTTACATAACTAGGTTATTTCAATGCATAGAAATGCTACATGTAGCTCATCCTCTTTCAGGAAGTATCCATAATGAGCAAATTACCTCAATTTTCTGACTTTGGTTATTTCTATGGATTTCATCTGCCTCCTTTCTCCATATGCCTTTGCAGTTTTTTTTTTTGTTTTTTTTTTTTTTTGGTCCATAATATTTGGCCATTTCTCTGTGATGTGTGAGATGTGGACTTCTGTTTATACTGAAGTCAGTTCTCACGTCCTATCTGGGGACTCATCTATTTGTGTATGGTTGGAGAATTCTCCTCTCTCATCCCTTTAAACATCCCTCCTCTTCTGACCTTCTATTGCCTGTGTGTTGGGGCCTCTCAGGCCTCCTCTGAGTATTTAACTTTCTCTTTCATGTTTTCCATCTCTTTATCTCTCTTTGCTACATTCCAGTAGTTCCTCAACTTTATATACTATTTCAGAAGTTCAGTCTTTGATTGTATTCCATATACATTTTGAACACTGAGTTGTTCCTAAAAAGTCTGTACTTTATAATTGTTAGGCTTTTAGTGTTTAATAGCTATCTGTTCATAATTGACATCTGTTTTTTTTTAAAAAGAGTCATTTCTTGATTCATGTGTATGATTCATGCTTATATCACTTTAAGACTTTTATTTCATATTTCCAGTCTTTCCTCAATTGCATAGTTATTTCCATTTTCTTAGAAAAGTGCACCCTCTTTTAGTTGCATTTGGATAATGTTTATGATGTCAGTTTTCCTGATGTACCTTGAAATGTTAATCTGCGTCCTCTTGTTGAGTGGAGACTTTAAATCCCTCTCTGAGTCATTGTTTGAGGGTGGCTTTCCCACCTTTCTGGAGCCTCTGCGGCATGAACTAGCGTGCTTTTGGCCCTCCTCAGTGGCTTCCATCTGAGGCTAAAGACGAAGACTGAGTCTGAGCCATAGATGGGGACTTTGGGCCCAAGGCACTGGCTAGGGAGGCACACTGGATTTGGGGTCGTTTCCCAGGGCTGTGATTGAATGCAAAGAAAGTCAAATGGCTGTCTGCTGGCCACAGAGGCAGAGTGAGCTGAGTCTTGGTGTCTGTTCACCTCTTTCTTCCCTGGCTTGCTGCTGGGTTGTCTCCCAGCCTCCTTGCAGGTGCCTGGAGCCCTGGGGTGGAGCAGGGTCATTGAATGCAGCAGAGGTGCCAGCTCAGAGTGCTTTGCACTGTTGACCTTCCTCTCTGCCCTCCTTGCCCACTGACGGTGATCCTCAAGGCCAGCTCTCTGGTCATTGTTGGACATGTGGAGCCCCTGACAGACTGGCCCCAGGTTCAGGTACAGCCCTTGGCGTGATTGAGAAACAACTTCCTTTGTGTTGAGTCACGGTGACAGGGAGGCTTAGCTGTACAGCAGTAAAACTAATGCCTGCTCTCTTTGTCCTTGTGGGCTTATTCCCTGAGAAACATTACCTCACTGTCCCTGGAGTGGCTCTTCGGGAAGAAACGTGTGCCAGCCACCATGTTGAAGAGCGTTTCTCCTGTTTGCTCTCTCTCCCTGCTCTGGCATTCTTAGAGCACCCCATTTTATTTCTGAGTGCATGAATTTATTTGTTTGTTTTTAAAATAGCTTTACTATGGTTTCCACGGATTGGGTGCGGGAGGGGAAGGTGCATTTGTGCTTTGCCATCTCCAAACTGCTTTAATGTGCTGCTGGACTCTGTTTGCTAATATTTTATTTAGGAATTTTCATCAATATTCATATATGAGATTGGTCTGTAGTTTTATTATACCCTCTCCATCAGGTCTTTAAACCGATGCTAGGCTGGCTTCACAAAAGGAGTTTAGAGGACTCTCCTCTTCCCTGTGTCCCCAAAGATGCAAAGAATGCAGGAAGAACTGGTTTCTTAAAGACAGAGACGGCTGCTCCCGCGAAGCTGCCTTAGCCAGGGCTTCACAGAAGCACAACTTTTATAAAGGTCTGCTTCTCTCTCTACTTCCACCACAGAGTTCCCAACTGAGATCAATTTGTTCATTGACAATTTCTGGAAAAATCTTCCATTTCACCAAGAATTTCATTTAAATGTATTTGCATTACATCAACCAAATTATTTTCTTACTTTTCTTTAATTTCCATTGCTTTTCTGTCTTTCCTTTTTGAATTTTAGTTTTGATGGTCATATTTAGGTATTTGTTCAAAGGCTTCTATCCTCGGCTAACTTATCTAAGGTTTTTTTTTTTTAATTTTTTTTGTTTTTGCTGGATGTGTTCTTTCTGCTATTTTCTGCTTTCAAATCCATGACTTATGCTTTTTATCATTCATGTTCCTTTTATCTACTTCTGCCTCTCATAGGTTTCTTGCCTTGATCTTTGTCTTGCTTCCTCAGTTGAGTGTGCATTATATTTTTATTCATCCATCCCAGTAATATAAACATATTAAAATTATTTTCGCACATTTTGTTCTGAGGGTAGCATTAGCAATAGAATATGAATTAGGTGCTTAGCGTTTGCAAAATTGTAATTTTACATCATAAAGATATTCCACACTTGGCAGCTGCAACTGGGGACTTTGGGTCTGGCTCCCCTCAGCAGATCTGCCCAGTGGTGCATCTGCTTGGAAGAGAGTGTCCATCAAAGCAGAAAATGGCCCTGGGCATTGGGCAAAGGCAGAATTCAGCCTATGAGGGGTTTACGTTGAGCAGGTGGGCCGCATTGTGTCCCTCCCTCACCAGGACACTATGTACTCTCTATTTTGAGGGATAATTGTATAACATGCCACCAACATGGTTCTCAGCCTTGCTCGTAGGTTGGGCACATCAAAGGCTCCTTTCTGTGCCTCAGCAGCCAGAGACGACTTCTGTCATGACTTTGAACCCTGGCTGTCCCATGCGCACACAGCACCATTCCCAGTGCTTTATGTGAAATACACAAAGTAGCCACGAGTTAGTATCTGATGGTAGTTAGGTTGTCCACGCTCTTACTTGTGGTTGTTGCTTTGTAAGCCCTTTTATATTGAGATCATTGTAGACTCATTTTATTTTACTGTAGTTCATTAAAATTTTTTCTCTCATGAGCTAAACTAAGGGAGATGTGTTGAAATTGTCTAATACTTGCTTTCATTTCTGGTTCTTTTTTGTCTTATATTTACTTTATCTTTGTGCATTATTTTTGCTGCTGTTTTCATTTTGGCAAGACTGAAGCATCTCTGTTGTAGCTTTTTTACTCATTAAAATGGCCTTACATCATCTCTTTGAAACTCTGCTTGAGTTTATCCAGGTCTGACATTTTAAGGTTAGAATCTGCTCTGGTGTGTGTGGGTGTGAATGTGTGTGTGTGTGTGTGTGTGTATTGCTTCATCCTACACCATCAGATTTTAGTTAGTTGCAGTATTGTTTTTATTTCTTCAAGTAACTGTTTTATACTTTCACTATAATTTTTATATTTTTATTTGTGAGATTTTAAGATTCTGTATTATATATAATATGTTTTGCATGTTATATGTTATTATACTTAATACACACTGATTTTCCGACTTTCCTATTAAAAAATGTAAAATCAACATTCACATAATTTCTCCCTTTCTTTCTTCCTCTTCTAGTTTTTGACAGTTTCAATGTCATGGTTGAGAGAGCATACAATCTATTTGGTAGAAAAATTTCCCCACAATTGTGTAATATTTGTTTAACTTAATTCAATTAAATTAACATAATAGCTATCAATTCCTTTACTCTGTCTTCTTCCTTAATTCCTGGATTGATCACAGTGTAACTTTTAATAGTTCCTTTAAGAAGAGGTCATGGTGGGCTGGGGATGTAGCTCAGTGGTAGAGCACTTATTTAGTATGTATGAAGATCTGGATTGCATCCCCAGTGCTAAAAAATAAAACAGCAACAAGAAGATGAAAACTTGCTTCCCTAAATTATTGATGTTTAAAAGCAACTAGTTTCTGTCTTATTCTGAAAGGGCATTTTGGCTGGGTATAAAATTATTGCCTTGTATTTTCCTGAGGACTCTGAAATAAGTATTAATTAATTAACCATTAATTTCCAGCACTGAATGTTTCAGACAGAATATAAGAGCAAGTTGATCTTCTTTCTTTGCAAATGAGTTTAATTTTCTCCTCCAGCAATAAATTTTTTTCTTTATTTTTGATGTTAAATAACTATTAAAATGTAAGTCTACTCATGGTTCTGCCTCAACTGGTCTAGAAATTGTTGGTTTTTTCAATATGTAGATTAAAATATTTCTTTCAAAACCATATTTCTTATATCTTTGAATAATTTTGGTATTTTATTTGTTTTGATAATTAATTTTAATTATGAATTTTACATATTTTGGATTTCTTTCGCCATTTTTTGCATCTGTCTTATTCCCTTCTATGCTTTTAAATTTTTTGTTATTTTTCCTATTTTATTTTTCTCAGTTTTCCTAAGCCTTTTCTTCATGATTTTCATGTCCTTCATGATTATTGTTGTGACAGAGTCTATTTACTATGTATCACTCCCAAATTATCTTTATTTGTATGATAAATTTATTCTTCTCTTTTAGTTTGTTTAATATTTGCCAATTAAAAATATTCTTGTCTCCTTTCCATATTTGGGTCCTTGAATATCTTCTTTGACATTTGCTTTCACAGGGACAATTATTCCTTTTAATGAGGCAACGTTTGGAGGCATGTGGTCTTACCGAACACCAAAGTTTTTGTGAATTGTGCTCATTGCCTGCCCTCTCTTTGCTCACCATTATTTCCCCTACTTGCAGGATTTTTGAGCAGTGCCTTGATGGGTCTTTATCTTTCATTTTCCCTCATCTTTGAATGGGTGAGTTTCCTTTTGGTTGAATTATTGCTGCATGGGCGAGTCCAGAAATGGAAGTAACTAGTGGGAAGACTGGAGGGGAGGCAGGAAGTTTGAATGTCCATCTGTCTGTGAATCCTGTCTTCCACCGTCTTGCTTTTTGAAGAATATGTGATCTTCAGATCTTCCTTTAGTGGATATCCTATCTCGACACCGTTATGAGTGTCAAGAAAGGACATCTCTACAAAATATCTTTCCCAGGTTTATGGAAAATAAGATTTTCCCTTTTCTCAATCTTCCTGTTTTAGTTTGTTTTAGAAATAGTGTGGATCAGAAGCACATGAACTACATACTTTTAAATTTGACAGTTCTCCATCCGTGTTGAATCATTCTTCTGACACTTTATTTTGATTCTAAATTTTATTTGAATTAATTCTGTATTGAATCTTAGGGAAGAATATTTTATCTACATAAATGGTTATTTTGGAAGGCAGAGTTCTATACATAAAATCAATTTATTTAAGCTTTTTAAATAATAAGAAGAGTTCATCTTAGTTGTTAAAATAATATTACTTTCTTTGAACTTTATTTTTCCTTATGGTGTATTTTACTTCAGAATTTTTATTGTTTATGTATGGAAATTATTTTTAAATATAAAGTGATTTCTTCTTTGTTTTTAAATGTGAGAACCCCTCTGCTATTCAGAGATTGTGTAAATGTTCACAAATTTGTTTTAGCTTTTTTTTTTTTTGGTACTGGGGATTGAACTCAGGGGTACTCGACCACTGAGCCACATCCCCAGCCCTATTTTGTGTTTTTTATGTAGAGACAGGGTCTCACTGAGTTGCTTAGCGCCTCGCCATTGCTGAGGCTGGCTTTGAACTCGCAATTCTCCTGTCTCAGCCTCCCTAAGTGCTGGGATTACAAGCGTGAGCCACTGCTCCCGGCTTGTTTTAGCTTTTTGTTTGATTTAAAAGAATAATTCTTAGTTGCACATGGGCTTCTACTGTCTATTTAATTTGCACTGTATGTTCACTTATCATTATATTATCCATGAAAATTTGTTACTAAAGATATTATCATATAATTTATTTTTAAACAATATGCTATTGGGCAATATATCATGATCTTTTTGACTCTATTGTTGGCTATCAAGATTGCTTCTAGTGTTTGTACTATTTTAGAATACATAGTATTGATAACTATGTTCCAAAAAGGCATTTGCCATATTTTACATTAGTGTATTCCCATAAAATATATGAACTCTAGGGTCAAAATTATAAATCTAATTAAATATTTTGATACAATTGACTTTCTAAATGGGTTCCCCTACTTTGTAGTCTGATCAGGGCATTGTTCAGAAAACCTCATGCAACCACAGAATCCCCTCAGGTGACTAGGCAGCTTAACTGGTTAACTGGTTAACCCACTAACATTAATGGGGCACAATTTCTTTAAATATTTCTAGGATGCAAAAGTCATTTTCATTTTGGCAATCATTTATTTTCTAATCATCTATAGAGGAAAACATGGAGGTCAAGGAGTGCTCAACACCACTTCCCAAGTTGACAGAGCTGGGCGGCGGGCCAGCCGGGATTCCTGATTTGCTACCCAATATCCTCTCTCTGCCTCACCATCTCTCAACAGTGAGCGCAAGCTCATTGACCAAGAGCCCAAAGTGGGAGGCGATTTTAAAGTTAGCACGAGTTTAAGTGCCTGTCAACATTCAAAAGAGTGTTGACCACCATCCCATGCACTAGTAGAAGCATTTGGAAATTTCTATGAGAAGGAAACTGCCTTTTGCTGCCTCCTGAGGTAGGATGATATTCAAGAAATCTTTGAGCCGTTGCTTCTGAAATTTTGTGAGACGAAAACCCAGGAATTTGGCCTGGCTTTAATCAAATATTTATGACACCCTCATTAGTCTCCAGTCCAAGAGGTAGTACAGGTTCTCATTTGAATTTCCGAGCGGCGCGGGGGTTTTGAAAGGCAATGTCATATTATATGCGCTGTTTATACAGATCAAATATGCATGTGTTGGTTTTGCAGACTGGTGTCAGTGCTGCTGTTATTTACTGGGACAGTGATAATGAGGTGCAGCAGGAGCCCTGTTGGGGATCCTGGGAACATCTGGGCTGGGCTGGGCCTATGGAGGCCACTTCATGGCGCTCCATGTTTCCATGCTACCACAGGGAGGTGAGGTGTCCTCGCCACTATGTCACCGGCAAGCCTGACTGATGTGTAATAATGAGGTGGTATGTATCCCCAGCCTGGCAAAGGGGCAGGGGAAGAATATTGCAGACAAAGAAGGCCACCTCCCGAGAAGCCGGAGGCCACAGGGAGCAAGATAGGCTTTAATGATTGCAGGTGTGGTGTGGCCCTGGCCTGAGTGTTGGAGGCCTGTGGATGGGCTGGGATGGCAGTGACCTTGAAGGCACTGTTAGGGAATTTAGACACATCCTTGGGGCAATGGGAGGGTATTTGTGGGTTTAGCTAGCAAGTGACATCATCTGGTTTGTGTTTTAAGAAGATTACTCTGGCTGCAGTGTAGAGACGGATTAGCAGGAGATGAGGCCCAGACAGAAGTGAGGAGGGTGACTCAGAAATCCTGGAGCTAAATGGTGAAACGTGGAAACCTGGCGGCTGTGGGGAGGCCTAAGAGGGGATGCATGTGTGGGTTCCTGGGTCAGCATGATGTGGAGGCCCTTCGAGTGTGGGGTGAGGGACAAAGAGGGAGATGGCAGCACAACAGTGGTAAGGAGTTTGTCTTGGAGAGTGGCAGTCGGCAGTGCCAGGGCCATCCCTGCAGAGGCTCTGAGCAGATGCATGGCATGCCGATCTGGGGCTCAGGAGGGAGTGTGGAGGCTTGTCCAGGCCAAGGGTCTTCACACCTTGTGACTTCTATTTCCTCTGACAGGAGTATGTCACCTGATGATCCCAAGCCTGAGAGTCTTGAGGGCATGTGGGGGGACCTCCCCATAGAGGAGGCAGAGAGGAAAGACCCAGAAACCCCTGCAGAGGTGAGCTGGCAGTTAGTTGGGGATTCAGGTGAGAGTGCAGGAGACGAGGGAGGGCGCCTGACCCAGCCGGGGAAGAGCGGGTGGGAAAAGGGAAAGATTCTAAAACATTAAAGCAAAAATAGCCAACCAACCAAAGAGACCAAAACTGAAACCCGAAACCCTAATATTTGAATGGAGGCTTAAATGACAAGAGGGTCTATCCAGGTGGTGTTGACGTGGACAGCCCGTGTGGATGGACTGTCACACAAGAGCATGGAATGGAGATGTCTGGTTGTCTTAGGGACTGTTCCAGAGCACCCGTGCTGGTGCCCAGGAGGGAAGAGGGAAGAGGGAAGATGTGCTCAATGTCTCCTGAGCATAAAGGAAGGAAAGAGAGAGGCAGGACGATGAGGGAAGGGAGAGAGGGAGGGAGGGAAGAAAAGAGAGCAGCAGGGAGGAAGGAGGGAAAATAAACTAGGATCTTAAGCAGAATGCAGGCACTAAGTAGAGGGAGTTGCAGGGCAGGTCCCGGCCAGGCAGACCCAGAGGCAGGGCAGCTTAACTGAGGGCCAGGATGCTACCTTTGCAGGTGCTGCTCCTCTTTTTGAGCCGTCTTAGACAACCTCATGAGGAGATAAGTGTTTGGATTTTGTTGCTGGAGTTTCTAGACCTCAGTTTAATGCAAGCTCAGCAAGAACAGGCTTCTGAGGGAGCAATAGGTCTGTGACAGCTGTCACCAGGAGGAGGCTGCAGGGCTGCAGGTGGAGGGAGCAGGGCCTCCCCCGCAGGCAGTCCTGGCCACTCCACACCCATATTTCTCAGAACTCCCACCCACCCTGGCAAGAGTGAAATGTCACAGAAATGGGAAATTGGGGTGCAGAGCGGGCCTCTCCCGGGCAGAGGGTCAGAGCTCCGTCACCCTGGCTCTGCCGGTTGGTGGTGGGTGGGGGTGCTTGGGAGGGAGGAGCTGCGTGTTATAAAACTTCTCTCCTCCCCTTTACCTGACTTTTCATGAACCTACAGTGAGCCACGTGGGGAGCCGGGGCTGCCTTTCCCTGGGAGGCCTCACACCAGCCAAGGAACAGGCTTTGGACAGAGGCGGCCCTGGTTTTAATCCCAGCTTCCCTTGCTCTGATGAGTGTGTGACATAGGACAGGTTATTTCAAGGCTTTTGGCCTTTTAAAAAAAACGGGGGTGGGGGGCTTCTTAAATAAAATCTTTGTTTCAGTCACGGCATGACTGTAAGGCTCTGGTGCTTAGCATTTAGTGGATGTTCAGCAAATATTTATTTTTTTCTCTCTCATCCTGGGGAGCACTTTGCTATCTGAGGATCCAGGAAGGTTCTAGAAGGAGGACCAGAAAGGCAGAGGCTTTCAGAAAGGGAGCAGATAAGAGAACTGGATCTATCTTTCCCTTGCTTACTTGTGTGGGAAAAGAGGAGACAGATGAAGGTGGCCTGGGAGGTACTCAGGATGGAAGAAGACCCCCTGGGCTGGGCTCTGGGGGCTCCAGTTTGGAGGTGGGTGGAGAAAAATGTCACCAACAGAATGAAGAATCCTCCCTGATGGATGTCCTTGCACAGCCCCGTGTGTGCAGAATTGAGTCCTATGCGGACACTCCAGGTGAGGTGTCCTAGTTGCACTAAAGGCTGCTGGCAAGGGGCCATGCCAGGTGGACAGACTCATGGCTGAGGTGAGCAGGCCTACCTAGACCAGTGTGTGAGGAGGATGACTCATGATCAGCTTGGGAGAAGGTGGGATCTTTGAGACCTTCCTCTCTGGGCACCTGTCTTGTGGGAGAGACTCACCTGTGAGGGCTTGTGCTGGTTTGGGGCTAAGACATCCAGGATATGACCCTGTGTTGACATGTGGAGTCACGAATGATGGATGGATTAGCCACGGTGTGAGGAGGCCTCTTCTCCTCACTCGCTCCGTCCAGTGCAACCTACTGCGTCTTTACCAGGGTCTAGACACAGGATGGTGAGAATCAGCAAAATAAAAACAAACAGAGAAGGCCCAGCCCTGACCCAGCGCTGTCCTGGAGGTGGGAGATACTCATTTGTTGCATGAACAATAACATGGTCAACTGTCCAGTGTAAAATCAGAAGCCGGTGGGTCTGCAGGTCCTAGCCTGGTCCCTTCCACCTTCCTTCAGAAGCCACAGGCTCAGCCTTTCATCCTTCCAAGGACCACCACACTGCACCTGTTTACCTTCCTTCTCAACTGCTGTGGAGCAGGCTGCTTGTTTGTAAACTCACAAACCTGAGCTCTTTTCTGGAATTTTCATTTTTGCGTTCCTCAGGCTGGGCTTAGACCTGGCAGGAGTTAGGAATCCAAAGGTCTGTGGGGAGTGGAGACGGGAGCTTGGATGAATCAGGGAGGAAGTCAAGTCGCCGTCCTGGCTCTTTATTTTCCCTGTAGATTTTGAAGATAAGATCGCTGTACTCTCCTGTCTTTAGAATTATTTCTTTTTTCTTTCTTTTGCTTTTTTGTACTTCTTAAATTTAATGATAGAAATTTTCATCTCTAAGTTTCTTGTGCTTAGTGGTATTTCACTGAAAAATTTCAAAATTTCTGCCCAACTGAATTCACTATAGAAATTTTTAAATCAATGTGGATAAAAATATTACTTGCATTCTACTAAGGGTCTAAAACAGCTAATATTTTGATAATTAAAAAAATTTCTGGGCTGGGATTATGGCGCAGTGGTAGCGTGCTCACCTAGCACGCATAAGGCACTGGGTTCGATCCTCAACACCACATAAGAATAAAATAAAGATATTCTGTCACCTACAACTAAAAATAAACATTTAAAAAAAAATTTTTGTACATATACCTGAATAATTATCTACAAATCAAGAATATATCTTTCAGTATGTTTAAAAGATTGAAAGAGTGGTTTATATAGTTTCTCTTCTTATATACTTTCTACTAAGCATTATGTCATGAGCATATGCTTTAAAGATTTTTTTAAAGAAAATTGAAGTTTCATTGTATGGCCATATAATTCATTCTTGCTTTGTTAGACAATTTTAGGCAGTATTTACCTTTTTAATATTATTGTCAAAAAAAGAAATAAATATACTGCTGCCTGAATCTTTGAGGATGATTTTGGTTATTTCCAGAGCATGAAGTTTTAGATTGGACTCATCAGATCACTGTGCATAGGTGTTTTAAGGCTTGTGATGTAAATTGCCAAATAGTTTTTCTGAAAGAGTCCCTCCATTTACATAATTTTCAGCAGTAAGAGTGTCTGTGTTGTATAGTGTAGAAGTCTGTGACTCAAATTCAAAGCATTTTGGACCTATAATCTAGATTTTGCCACAGTTGATGCATATTTCTGGTTCCTAAATATCATCATTCAGCTCCTAATGATGACTGATCTCCATGGCTTTGCAATGCATATTCAATTAAATATTCAGAGAACATTTTGTATTGATATATGTCCTGAACTCTACAACCTCTTGTCTGGCTGGCACTGGAAAGCTTTGTTTCATTCACACACAAAAGACAGTTTTGCTGGGTATAACACTCTTGGGCCACAAACCTTGCTCTCCAAACCCCTATAGATGTGGCTTCCTGATTTCTTGTCATTTGCTCTCTGAAATGGTGGAATCCAACTTGAGTTTTCTTCCTTCCTAAGTGACCTTCAGTCAATTTTTCTAGTAATTGCTTCTCTTTTCTTTGATTTCCTCCCCTTAAATAGGGTCAGCCTTTCTGACTGAAATGCCCTCATCTCTTCCAGACCCTCTTGACACCTCTGCTCTAGTTTTCCTAACTTTGTACCCACAATCAACTCTTCAAGATGTTTTGCATGACAGGAGAAATTCAAAATAATTGAATTATTTTTCCTTTTGTCTGAATTCTAAAAGATCTAGTCAAGCTTGTTCTACAGGTCAATATTTTTTTACAGTGTTTTACTCTGCTCCTTAAGGTCTACATTGTGATCTCAGGCATCTTTAGGGCTCATACAGTCCTTCCTGGTCACACGGGTCTCCTTTTTTCTTCTCATTTACTTGTTGTTTGACTTTGACTTTGCTACAGTTTATCATTTCTGGCTGCTTTTGATAGAAGATGCCCAATAATGCCAATTTTGCTGTTTGTTTGTTTTTTTTAACTCAGGACTAAATTGTTGCCTGTGTGTTATGCTTTCATTGACTATGGAAACGAAAGATCACCACCTTCTCCGCACTATCATTGCCATTTCCAGCAGCCCTTTCTTGCATTGACTCATCTTCAAATGAGGAGCGAGCCCTCTAGACCCCATGCTAACCAAAGACAAGACATGTTTGCATGCTTGTGTGAGCTCTGCCACCATTTACCAATATAAAGGTAACATGCCATTGGAGCTCCTAGGTTCCAAGTGTCTCCTGGAATGATAAGAGTAAAGACAGCAGAAATAGCAGCACTGCCTGCTGTTGACCATGACTATCAGGGTGCTGAGTGCTTTACAAGCATGAACTCAGTTTATTTCTCCAACCCTCTACCCGGTAAGCATGGTGTGTTGCAGTGAATTTTGCAGCTGAGGGCTAGGCAAGTGCTAGGCCAAGGCTAATCAGCCAGCTACCGCCACAAAATCTGGCCTTTTGGCTCATCATGTCATCTGGGGTGGGTCCAGTGGAGTCACTGAGGGAAGCACTGCACCTGCATGTCCCTTTTCACAGTCCTGTGTTAGGCTCAGCCTGCCAGCATGTAGACTGTGTGGGGATGAGCACATCCACCATGCTGTGCTCCGTGGAGCTCTGCAGCCTCCATCCCTGCTTGCTGAGCTCCATGCGCCTAACACACGGACCAAGTCTTCTCAGACTTGTTATGCGACTGCTGGGTGCCTTGACTTTCAGCTCATGTGTTTTCTGCATGTTGCAGGCTCTTTAAAGCTGGAAAATAGCTGGACAAACATGAGCACTGGGTATAGCTGACTTCTTTTGAGTCTCTGATGGGCCGTGTACTGCATGAAGACGTACTTGACCTCTGTTGATCCCATTGTTTTATTCAGTCTTCATCACTGTGACCAAAGACCTGACAAGAATAATTAGAAGAGGAAAAGCTTATTTTGACTCAAGTGTCAGAGGTCTTAGTCCACAGACAGTCAACTCTAGCTCTGGGCCTGAGGTGAGGTAGAGCATCCTGAGGGAAGGGTGCGGAGGATGAAAGCATCTCGGGACATGGCAAGCAGGAATCAGAGAGCTCTGCTCGCCAGGGGCGACATATAAACCCCCAAGTCACACCCTACCTGCTGAAGTTTATCCATATCAGTGGATTAATCCAGTGATTAGGTTAAGGCTCACATAATCCAATCATTTCACCTCTGAACATTCTTGCATCGTTTCACATACGAGCTTTTGGGGGACACCTAAGATGTAAACCATAGCACCTACGAGTGCTCACAATACCCTGGGGGAAGGGGTTTGTGTTCCCATTTTACAACTAAAAATGCCGCGTCGGAGTCTGCTGTCTTGACCCCTCCTACTCCTGGAGAGAAAGGGCCACTGATGGAGGAGGGGACAGGAAGCAGAAATGAAATTGCAGCCCAAAGCTCTGCTGATACTAAGATGAGGTCGTTGCCTAGCTTTGAGTGGGTCTCATATTTCTGTCCCTGGAGGTCCCAGGGGGGTGGTGCCAAGTGTTCCTCCCAACCCGAGGTAGGGGTCTCCCTGTGTCAGTAGTGGTAGAGTGGGGCAGGCCATGGAAGGCGTCTTCAGTCAGCTGTGCGCCCAGGCCTTGAACTCTGGAGAGATCCAGCAATGTGACTGAACATAAATCCATGTTACAAGTGATTGTTGTTTCCTCTTGATCTCTTTGAACCTCTAATTTCTTCTTGGTAAACAAGTGACTTTAATAGCAACCCTTGGAAGGTTGTCACAAGCATCAAATAAAAATGATGCCACACCTTGATCATATGGATGGGCTCAAAAATGTCCAGACTCAAAAATGAGTGTCACCCTGACTTCCCATTGGCTTTCTGTGTTCAGAGGTTTGCAGTCCCAGGTTGAAAGAAATTCCATCGGAGACTGCTAGTTTCACATCCTTTTAAAAGCCAAAACCATGCAGGCTGATTCAAAAATGTATGTAGCTGGTATTTGGCTCACAGTGACTATAGATTGGTGTTTACTGCCAGGAGAATCAGGAGCCCTCGCTGCCCCAGGTCCCAGGTCCTCTTTGCTAACTGACTTGCTTTCACGATGCCTGGAAGCACTCGTTATCTCACTGTCCCCACTTATCATAGGTTTTGCCCTTGCCAAGGTGATCCCTTTAGACCTGAGCTTGTTGCTCTTCTGGCCCTTATGTCTCACGGCAGGCGGGTCATCTATCCATCCACCCAAAAGACATTTACTGAGCCACTACTGTGCACCAGGCCTTGTGCCCAGTGCTGAGATCACAGGGATTATTGAGGTGCAGATCCTGTCATCTCGGTAGGCATGATCCCAGAGTTCTGATGCAGGCACACAAGTGCATCGAGGAGGGATGACGCATCTCAGATGACTTCCAAAATGCTCGGTACCACCTTCTGTTCCCATCAAGCAACCTCCCCCACATCATCTTTTCAAAGCCAATACAAATGAGCGCCTGAAGCACCATTGTCTCTGAGTTGTGGATATCCCAGCCTTGGTCCTGCTGGCCTTGGTCCTGGGGCTGGGGTCGGCCTGGGCCGCGATGAGGGACGTGTCTAAGGCCATGCTCCTGGACGACTCTGGCTCTTCTCATACAGCCTGGGCTGGTCGGTGCTGGCGGTGGCTGTCTATGGAAGAAAGAGTCGGATATGGCAAGCTCTTTCAGAGGGTAGATGTTTTTAAAGATTGTCAGGGTCTTGCCAGCAACTCTTATTGCTGAGGACTTCGAGGCTTTTCACGGGAACAAAGTTGGGTGCAAATACCTTTCTAACGTGCAGTCGCCCTGACAGAGTGTGTTGCTGCTGTGCCAGGAGGTTAACTTCCCACTGGGTTTTCAAGTCGATTCATTACTTTTTGTATGACTTGTATTTATTTTTCAGCACCTGTGAAAAAATACATTGATATTTCAATACCTACTATCATCGGCTGCCTGTCGCGCGTAAGCACTTGTGCTCCTTGAAGGCAATATATTTTTTAAAAAATAAAAAAGTTCTTGAAAAGTGTACAATCAAAAGTGGGTTTATATTAGTCCTTTTAGTATCTGACTTAAACCAAAAAAAAAAAAAATTAAGGGAATAAACCTTCATCCCAATTGAGAATTTGGATTTAAATAGTTCAAAGATGTTATTTTGAATTTAAATAAAAAATAAAGACTGGGTTATATAGATTTGGAAGAAATTCTCTCCCAAATAGATCTCACCTAGTGGGTCCCAGCTTTATTTTCTAAGCTCCTGCTGGATATCTCTCTACTTAGAAGTCCTACAGACCAGGCAGACTCAGCATGGAAAAAGGAAATTAATTCTCTTTCCCCAATTCCACCTCTCCTCCTGTGCCTCTTGTACGGGTTGAGCATCTGTAATCTGAAAATCCAACATCCAAAACACAGAAGTTTGTTTTCTTTTTCTTTTTTGATACCAGGCATTGAACCTAGGGGCACTTCACCACTGAGCCACATCCCCAGCCCTTCTTATCTTGAGACAGGGTATCACTAAGTTGCTGTGTTTGACTTTGAACTTGCAATCCTCCTGCCTCAGCCTCCTGAGCTGCTGGGATTACAGGTGGGGGGCTCCACACCTGGCAAAACGGGAAAGTTTTTGAGTGCCAACCTGATACCCCAAGTGGAGAATTCCACCCCTGGCTTCATGGCATGGGTTGTAGTCAAACCACAGGTGTGCTTAAGATACCATAAAAAATCACCTCTGCAATGAATTTTGTGTTTAGACTTGGGTCTCTTCCCTGAGATATCTCATTATATACATGAAAATATTCAAAAACCTGTAAAAATTCAAAACACTTCCAGTCCCGAGCATTTCCGATAAGGGATGTTCCAACTGGAAAAGCATCCAGTTTCCAAGGCTCTGCTTTCGTTTGCAAGATGTCCTCTCCTGTATCACTCCCTCTTCGGGGAATGAAGCCCTCCTCTGTGTGTCTCCAGAGCCTGTGACTCACTGGGGACCTTGTTAAGAGGCAGGTGGCTTTGCCTCACCTGGAGATCAGCAGTAGGGTCTGGTGATTGTTTTTAGCACACTTCCAAGGTTTTTCCGTACCGGAGAGTATGACATCTCTCAACCTCATCTCTCATGAACCTGGGCCAGGTACTTCTTGATTCTGGTTCTGTTTGCCTGGCAATCCCCTGGCTTCCTTCCTCCCCACCCCTACTTGTCCAGGCCTTCTCTGACTTTTTCTATGTTCTTTTGTTGATCAAAAATCCAGTGGGGCTCCACTCCTGGAGGATGATCTGTGCCTGTCAGTGCAGCATCTTCGAAGTGTTAATGGCGTTTGTACTGTTTTCTCACATTTTCCTTAACAGGTCCACTGCTTGTGTATGTAGCAAGAATTGACATTTGCCAAGAATAAAAAACTGAGGTCAGGTTGCAGGTACCTAGAACAGGGAGGGAACTGTCTGGGTAACTAAGCCTCATCTAGATCATTGCATCCTGAGGGTGTTTTAAATGAGGTGTGGCCATCTTCATGTGGTCTGCTGGAGACTCTTGGAGGAAGTGATAGGGCCTGATAAAAAGTTGGTGTGATCATCATTCGGACACTAGTGTGGAAAGGAACTTAGGGAATACGTGAGAGCTGTCCTCAATTATGTGGAGCAGGATCAGAAGGAGAGTTTCAGTTCTTAGGGACAAAATCAGGCCTCCCAGGTAGAAACCAAAGGACACTGTGCTATGGTTTGGATGAGTGTCCCCTTAAGGTCCGTATGTAAAGGTCTGTTCCCAGGGCATAGGCTTGGGAGGGGCTGTGGAATGCTAGAGGTGGGGCCTAGGGGAAGTCCTTAGGTCGTTGGGTGCACAATCTCACAGGGCACTGTGGACCCTGGCAGTCCTGTTTCTCTCTGCTTCCTGACAACATTGCGAGTGGCTGGCCCCACCCAGGGGCTTCCTGCCCTTGTTATCTAGTTCCCTCCACGAGGGCCTCCCAGTCTTGAACTAGAAACTCCAGAACTGTAAGCCAAATACATCTTTCCTCTTCAAAAATTAATTGCCTCAGTTACTTGTACTGATGTTTTCAGTCTCGGATAAAGCTGTCCAGCTAGAGTTCTCCAAAGATGAAATGGATTTAGCCAGGAGGTGGTGAGCTCCCTGAGAGTGGACAGGTGCAAGCTGAGACTCAGGACCTCTGGCCCAGGTCACGGAAGACACAGCGAGCACTTACACAGGGCCTGGCATGTTGGGATCTTCAGTTAGCATCTCCATCAACCCGACTCAGAAGGCTGGGACCGCCTGACATTGGAGATCCCCTCTGACACTGGAGTTTCTCATGGGAGGAGTCAAGCACAGCTGGTTACAGAGACAATTTTAAAGCTCATCAGAATGCTTTAAAACCAATGATGTGGCCACCTGGTGCTGCTCACTCTTTACAGATTAGCTTCATTTTTTAAATTTTTTATCACTGGAAATAGCTTTTACATAATCGCTCCACATTGTTTCATTCCAAAGATCTACCTCTCACCTGCATTACCTTGTGTGGTTTCTGAGATATTTGTGATCAACCTTTGCCACAGGAGGCACCAAATCCTACTTTGAAGCAAAGTAATGGAAAAGATTCAGAGAGAGGCGCTGCCCCGCGCTACGGCTGTGGTCGACCTGGGGACTCCCCAGGCCATTTCCGAGTTTGATGCCTTCTGCAAAATTACAAATACATCCAGAATAAAATCTGAACTGGCCCTTTTTTGATACATTACTATACACTGAAGCCTTCCATTTTCTCCCTAACTTGCATTTTTACATGCTAGTGGATAGTGACAAAGTGAATTAAAAGCTCAACTAACTTCTTGTGGAGTTATAAATATGATCTTACTGAATATCGTTGGTATTTTTGTTGTCTCTTTTCCCTCAATGCTTTTAGAGCTTAAAAAAGCTTTGGGCGTAGTTATTTAAGAATGATGTTACAAATGAGAAAATATTGCCATAGGGATGACCATTTTGGAATTCTTGCTGGCTAGGAATGTACATATGTACATGTACACTCAATTTTTCTTTTTTTGGTACCAGGGATTGAACTCAGGGGCACTCGACCACTAAGCCACATCCCCAGCCCTATTTTGTATTTTATGTAGAGACAGGGTCTCACTGAGTTGCTTGGTGCCTTGCTGTTGCTGAGGCTGGCTTTAAACTAGCGATCCTCCTGCCTCAGCCGCCTGAGCTGCTGGGATTACAGGCGTGCGCCACCATGCCTGGCTACACTCAAATTTTTAAAATGGTGAAATATATTCAGCTTCTGGAATTCTGCTTGTCAGGTGTCTGTCTACCTTACTACCTGATCATCTGTCTATCATCTATCTGGTATACAATATACAGGTTGAGGCTGCATTTTTTTCTCCTGAATGGCTCTGACTTCCTTCCCTTCTTCCTCACAGTTACTAATTATCAGGTATTTTCCGTGACTCCTTCTAGCCTAGGCTTTCCGGTGTCTTTGCACATCAGTCCATGAGCAGCATAGCTTTATAGTAAACGGTAAACCTCACTGTCGTGCGCAATATTTAAAAATGTGCACTACTGGAAGAACACTGTGGTTCCTTTATCTTGCACCTGGCTTTACACACCGAGCCCCGTCTGGAAGCCCGAGGTGCACGACTGAGTGTCTTTCACCTGCTTTGCAACGCCTCTGTTTATGAATGCACTCCATCTCATCTCTCCATTTCATCCCTTGTGATTTTCAGGTTTTAGCTCTCATGGAGTGCTGAGATGGACACCCTCGGACGTGTCTTCTGGTAACATTTGGGAGAGTTTCTGTATGGCAGGGTCACAGAATGTGTGGGCTCAGGACCTGAGAGGGAAACAGATTAACTTTCATTTTTACCAATCGTTGCCTGAAACTTAGCATTTTCCCCGGCTACGGGTGCAGGCAGTAAACTCCACAGCACTAGCAGCACTGTGGCGTTGCGAGCAATGGGAATCTCAGCTTCAAATCACATTACAGTTGTTGAAGGTATCTCAAAATATCGTTTACGAGCATCAGCACTTCAAAATTACAGTAATTATGAGAACGTTACTAGATTTCTATTTTAATGGGTTAGGAAAGAACACATATATTGCAATATGAAAGATTTGTTTTTTAAACATTTATAGCTGTTTTCAATATAATTGGCTTGCTTTGCAATCCCGCGTACTTTATTGTATATTTATATTTATATTTATGCACACACATCCATACACATCCATACATTTACACATACACAGATTTATCAGCATCCCAGACTGCCGTGGCAAAACCACTGAACAAACCCTTCTCTGAGGTGGCTTGTCAGGGCAGGAGATGCCACAATTCAGGCTGTAGTAGAAATCAACAATGGCTCTAACAAAAGATGTTATCCTTCATTCGACACACCCAGCCGCATCTGGGGATTCCTACTTCCTACCTCCTTGCCATTGCATAGCAAAGCTTTTTAGTATTTTCTGTTTCCATACTTGAGAAAGACTCTCTGGTTTTAATTTTTATTTCCCCAATTCCTAATGAGGTTGAGCTTTTTTTTGTTTCAAATGCCTACCGGCCACTCCAGTGTCTCTTCTGAGACCTGGGCAATACTTTACTCATATGACACTCCCAAGAGAATCAGGAAAGCGTGGAATTTTGGAAGGTATTTTTTTCCCTGTGAAATGGCATTCACAAATTACCTTGAGATCCACATGTTCTATTCAATGTCTTCAAAGAGGGGTGATTGCTCTGAGGAGAACCTCAAATGATATACCATGGTGTGGAAAAAGATTAGAGCTTTTAGTTGTATTTATTTTTATCGAAAATTACAAAAATTAAACTTTACTGACTTCATAGCCATAGTGGTGTTTCCAAGTGTCATTCATAGCTTCAACACATGCACGTAATTGGGAGGGTGTGCTTATTATTTCCCCAAAATGTTGTGAGACCATTACTTGAGACAACGTGTTCATGATCAAAATAGCAACATCTATTGGTCCCTGCAATGCGCCAGTCACGTTACCAGTATGAAGTCATTTAATTCACAATAGCCCTGGCCAGTGGACCAGGGCTTGATACCTGCACACTCATTTCTAGTTTTTCAGGAACCCGAGAAAGAAGGACATTTCTTAATTTACCCTCATGTTGCGTTTAGTGAATTGAGGAATTAGGAATATATTTTTATTTATTTATTTATTTATTTATTTATTTATTTATTTATTTATTTTAAGTCCATGGTTCAATCTCTTCTTGGTGTACCCTACTCTCCCTCTGCTAAAATATCAGTTCTGTGGGGGCAGGGTCTCCTGATCCTTCTCACCACGCCACTCTGCACTCCAACATGATGCCTGGCCTGGGAGAGGAAAATAGGACCTTTTTATCCAATGAATAACTAAAGAAAAGAGGTGACGGAGTGAGGAGGGACAGAGAGAGAGGAGGAGCTTGGGGTGAGGGTTGTGTGGTCCCCCTTTATTTTCAGGCTCAAACCTCAAGATCTTTTCCACATCTGAGGTGTCCCTTCTTCCTCAATAGCCAGCTGAGGGGAAAGGTTCCTGGTGAAGGGTATCCACAGGACGCCAGCAGCCCTCTCTTGGCTAGCAGCGAGCTGTCCAGGAGCCTTCTGTGGGCTGTGATTCAGAGAGAAGCCACTGGAGGAAAGAACTGCTGGGGGCAAAGTGCTGAAAGGGAACTTTCAACATCGGTGGGGACAAGTGATTCCAGATGTTTTACAGAACAGATTCAGGAGCCTGAACCCAAGGAAAAGAGCCCGTCAGTGCAGAAAGTGCAGAGGCCATGGAGCAAGAACATGGGATCTCCCAGTGAGAGGAAGCAGGGCCCGGACCGCACACTGAGATGCTCCCATAATGGCAATGGTATTAAGCAGGCTGGACTGACCATTTGAGCATATCCTTGGGAGTGCCTGGTCAACCCATGGTTGGTCCTTGTCAGTGACCAGCCTGGAGTAGCCCCCTGGACCAGGGGCTCATGCAGTCAGAAAGAGTCCTCTGGCTGTGTTCCAGTCTCCAGCAGAGACCTCAGAGGAGCTCTGACTGATAGGTATTGACTCAGCCTGAAAATGGCAGCCATAATTTTAACACCAAGAGTAAATGGGGTTGGTAGAGGATCTGTTGAGGTGAACCGTACATGACCTTGATAACTGGAGGGATGCAGAAGCTGAGAGAAATGCTTTTGGCTTTGAGTATTGTTCCAGTCTCCAAGCTGGCTGGCCCCTGCACCTGGGCAGGAGATACCTCTGGGGACCCTGAGCCCTCACGTGACACTCAAGATGAACTAGAAACTTTCTTTCTACAAAGAACCTTGGGAGTAGCAGAGGCTGCTACCATGTGTGGCGAAGATCTTGACTTTATGTGATCTTAAATGTCCTGCGAGCTTGCTTACTTATCAGTGTGAAGTCTGGGCACTTGCTTTGTTTTCTTCTCCACCAGGGACCAGGAGCAGGGAGCTGGTGTTTCAGTCTGAGCGGAAGGCTAAGAGAGGGAAACTCTCTCATGATGACAGGTGCCAAGAACTCCACTCATTAGATGGGATTGGAAATGGAGCTACTCTCAGTGGGAGCGTCCATGTTAAAAACTTAATGCCACCGTGATTGTGTGGCGAGGTCACTGTTTTCCCATCTTCTGTACTTTTTGATGTATGCCCTCCCCATCTGGTGCTAATTGGACTGTATTTGCAAAAATTGTTATGACCCATTATCCGATGTATTTGGCCTGAAATACACTGAGGGGCTTTGGAGAAAAGAGATCATGAGAACTGTTCCGATGTTTTTCTTAATGTTCACAAAACTGAAAGTGAAACGGTGCAGCGACAACCTGGAGAGATACTTCAGGTAGGACTTTCTTCAGACCTCTGCTGAAAGCCATCAGCTTTCACTACTTCTGCTTTTACATTTTTCTTTTCCTTAAAAGTGCCTGAAAACTATGAAGCCATGGCAGTTGGCTGTTTTGAGAAAATGCTACTCTTCTCCAGAAGTATCATTTATTGTTTTCTTAAAAGTATGCACTTAGCTTTAAAAATGTGGTTCATTTGAGAAGGTTACATTTGTTTCATGCAGCCAGAGCAAGAGAGCAGTTGCGAGAAAGAATGGTTTGTTTCCCAATGGTGTGTGTTCATGATCACATCTCATGACATTAGATTTGGAGATGACAAAAAATGCCCTTTGTGGGCAGCCACAGGACGCTGCTCTCCTCCTCTCCCAGGTGCCCTCGGGGGCTTGGCAGTCTCCCGCCCTGTGTCCATTCTTGGTGGATGGGCCTGGCTGACTGGGGCCATCCCTGAATAAGATGCAACAGGAGGGTCCGGAAGACACCCTGCTCCAGAGCGGGTGTGGGCTGAGGGGACTAGCAAACTAAGGCCCAGGCCACCTTGTAGAGCCAAAGGCCATTGCTGAGGCCTTGTGTGCGTGCTCCTGCTTATCAACCATGACAGCTGCCTCGTGCCGACTCTGGGCGGGATGCTGGAGACAGAAGCCAAGGATAGGGCCCTGTCACTAGGGCTCGCTGGGTAGAGGGGAGACAGATGTGGAGGCAGACAGCAGACACATGGCAGCCCCTTGGGCAGGGAGAGCTCACAAGTGGCACCTTAGCCAGGCTGGGAGAGGCCACCACCCATTCTCAGTATCTTCAGGTACTCGGCATTTATCAAGGTGCTAAGGCACAGGGGCACAAGCAGACCTGGCTGTTCCCTGGGGCCAAGCACAGGCTGCTAGATCCCTCCACCACCCGCCCCTCAGACACACAGACACACACATCAGCACCCGTGTGCACACAGGCACATTCATAGACACGCACACACAGGCACACACAGGAATTTTCAACACAGAGGGAGGAGGGCGTGTGTCTGTCGTCTGCAGGAAGACAGCATTTTCAGGAACAGCGCTGTCTCGGCTGACAACTGGCCAAGTGATGGTTAAAGAAGGAGAGACAGAGACCCAGAACCCTCCTTTTCCAGTCGCTGTCATGGCGTTGGAGGGTCCAGAGTGGGTTGATGAGTCTGAGGCTTGGGGGCAAAGCAGTGGGCAGAGGGCCGGGGCTGGGTTAGCCTGGTGCTGGGGAGGCCCTGAGTGACAGGGCAAGGGCAGATCACATTGTCATCCTGGAACCATCATGAGCTGGGTACAGGCTGCCCTGCCCTGTGCTGGGCGTCATGGCTTTGCCTCTCCTGGTGTCTTCTTTCCCTTGGGACATCTCCATTTCCATCACATAGCCACAGATGCTGAGCCCTGGTTAAATACAAGGCAAATGGATAATGAGGGACCCTCCCGAGCAGGGGTTGGGGTGCCCTGGGGATTGCTCTGGGGTTGTTTCCGTAACCAGGACGTGGATGACATCAGCAGCGAAGCTGTCCAGAAAGATGGCCTGGGACCTGTGCTGGGATGGAGACAGGACATGAGAAGGCACATGGCCAGCCTTCTCTTCCCTCTCTTGTGCCCCTGCCCACCAACATGCCCCTGCTTCCCCAGCCTGAGCTGCGGCCTTTGACCTTGCTGCCCGTGGCTCAGAACCTCAGCAAATGCAGATCCGGGGCTTCTAGACATGAGCTGGAAATCAGGAGGCCACAGGAGCAGAAGGAAAGAAGTAAAGAGAGGAAGAAAGAGAATCAAAGGGGAAAATTGCCCCGAAAGAAGAAGAGTAGTGGGGCAAATAGTAATTACTACGGTCTTATGCCACATGGTGGCATATCCACCTAGGGCGACTAATTTGGTATAGTGGAGCTGGAAAATCACAGTAGCCTAAACCATCCTGTCACTTAGTGATGTCACAGCACAATGCAGGGACAGTGGCATAAATAATTTCCTAGTGCCACCAGCATATAGAACACAGCACACAGTTGTGACCAGGGCACAACTCTTGGTAGTGAATAAATGCCGACGCTCAGGTCTGCACACGGACGGTTATTGTTATTTTAGAGTGTACTCCTATTTATGGAAAATGGTTCCTATAACGGCTGATGAGCCGCTCCGGCAGCAGCTTCGTACATCTTACCTACCACCGGGCTCCTGGGAGGATACCAGTGTGCAAGTTCTTGTCGGGAGGCCGTGGCCGTGAGTGTTGTTTGGTAAATTGAGACTGTGGAAGTCTTTTGACTTGTTCTGGCTGCACGAGAGTCTTATGATGATGGCGATCAATGAAAGTTGCCATTCAAGTTTGCATACGCTTGCTCCCTTGGGGAGGGAGAAAGGGCAGAGGGACGGTCTGCAAAGCCCATTTTAAGGAAAAGAAACTGAGGCTGGAAGGCTGAGTGACAGATCAGGCTCATTCCACTGAGAGTGACAGGGTTGGCCTCAGACACTCAGAGGGCACAGAAGAACATGGAGGCTACAGAGAACCAGATTCCTGTAGAAGTGGGTCATTCAGATGTGAAGGGATGGAATCTTCCAGAAAGGAGAGGACCTGAAAGGGACGTGGTGTTGCTCTGTCAGCCTGACATCTTGGGCAAGGCTGTCCTCTCCCATTTTCCCAGTTTTGAAACAGGTCACCAGGCGACTCCTCAGATCCTGGGGACACCCACACTGGAAGGTACTTTTGTTATAAGCCTTTTCATTAGGGGCGTGTGTGGGACCCAAGGTCTGGAGAGATGGGAGGCCTCCTGAGAGAGGAGGCGAAGGGCTTGTGGAAGAGGCTTTCTCTGCCTCCGCCTCCTCTTCCTGCTCAGACACACAGCTAATCCTGACTCAACAAAAATTGTTAATTCCTCTTTCATTACCCTTCAAACAATTTTCTGCTCCCAAGTGTAATTCTGGTTAAAAACTACAGATGTTTAGGTGCAACTGTGGGCAGGTTTTTTGGTGGAAGTCAAGTTCATACATATTTGTCTATTTGTTTTAATAGACAATTATGTATAAATCTCCAAGCTCTGGGGTAAGGGAGAAAGTTAAATCTTTAAATGCACATGTACAAACTTTCCTGTATGGCTGAGATTTTCTGTGGCTCTGTTTTTTATTTATGGATTTCTGCAGTTTACTCTGACGGGGGGATTATTTTTCTCTCTGCCAACTTTAGCTGATTGATTCAATGCGCCTGCTCACTTTCAGATAGGGCTGGAGAGACGACAGCACAAGTTTGTTTCTGTATTTAAAATGGGGAATACGAAATGGGTTTAAACTTGAATATTTCATCGAGACATAGCATTTTACAAGCAATTTATTTTGGAAATACAGGCTTCTGCCTGGACAGTGTGGATTTTGAGTAACTTGATGCTCAGACTCACTTATGAATATTAATATTATTTAATGGGCTCATTCTGAGAGCTTCTAGGGCCTTATCACTGCTGGATATTAAACACGCATGAAAGGGAAAAAGTGAACGCTTATATCAGAGTACTGGCCTTCTATACCATGACTTTAACTTACATAACCTAGGCAGGAAAGCAATATTTATATTGGAAGACAACTCTGTAGATAGCAGACATCAGAGTGAGACGGTCACTGTTAGGACCACAGAAGTCACGCAAGCACCATAAGCATAATGTTTTCTTTCCTCTCCGGCTCTCAAAGTAAAAATTCCCTTGGGATTTTTTCAAAGATGGTAGCTTCAGAATCAGATTTAATAAAGAAGTAGCCATTCCCAATTCCATTTCTTCCAGTACATTCCAATTTGGAAGGTGAAGCTTCATGACTTCTAAAAACACAATGGAGAATTGGTGACTTGGAGAGAGTGTACCAGTATTAGATGGGAGAAGTGAGATTCTGGGGTTACTTCCTTTCCTGGGATCAGTTTTCCCTTTTATCTTCATTGAAGGCTTTATCATTTTCTGCTGCAAGATCACTTTGATTTTAAGTGAAGGAGAGGAAGCCTGATAGGGTGGAGCAGGGAAGAAGACCAGGGTGTGTCTTGGGTTGAGCCCTGTTCCCCCAAAGACATGTCAAAATCTTAATATTTGGTGTCTGTGAATGTGACTTTGTTTGGAATTAGGGTCTTTGCAGATGTGGTAAAGAGGAGGTCACACTGAATCGCGTAGGTGCGACCCAATACGAAGGGAGTCCTTATACAAAGAGGAGAGACAGACACACAGGAACAGAAAGAAGGTGGCATTGTGGAAATGGGGGCAGAGATTGGAGGAATTCTGCACAAGCCCAGGAATGGCTGAGGCTGAGAAGCTGGAAGACGCAAGGGTGGATCCTACCCTAGAGGTTTGGGAGGGAGCATAGTCCTGCCACCACAGTGGCTTCTGACGTTCAATCTCCAGAACTGACATGACGTTCCATTATTCTCAGCCACCCTGTTTGTGGCAATGTTACAGCAGCCCTAGGAGACTCGTTTAGATATGAACAGCACCTGACAGAACTCAGAGGCAGAGTGATCAGGGGGCAAGTGTCTTGGACTCTCATGGGTTATGAGACTGGACAAGCTCTTCAGTGACTTGGAGCTGTGTAAGGTGGGACGGAGATATTATTTACTTCATATGATGGTGTATAGGGTGAGCAAATGATGTGAGCCAAGTATTTCACCCAGGTAAGTCACTATGTGTGTGCCTGTGACTATGTCAAATACCAACATTACGTTGGCCAGTGTTGAAAACCATGACCCTGACAGCAAAAGCCCGGTGGAGACCAATACAGGCTAGTCTGAATCAGTAAAAATCACTTTGATGCTGTTTAATGAAGATATCCATCTTCTAATTCTCCCAAGTATCTATAACTAGTATTCCAGCGTAAAGAAAGGAACACAGGATTGAAAGTCTGAAACCTTGCATCCAAGCCAGTATGTATGGCTTGGAAACCTGTGAGACCCTGAGAAAGTTACTAGCTGTCTCTGAGCCTCACTGGCCTTTGTCAAATGACATTAATAATTAGAACCTCACAGGCTTGTAGCATTGATTGAAGAGTGAAAGGCTCTTGGTGGTAAAAGGCTTATTAAACCATGCTTTCCCAGAAGTAATTGGTTGCTCAGAGTACTGCCCAGTAAAGGGTTTACCACATAGAAGGTACTCAACCCAATCAGTGTTAATTAAATTGAACTGGATGAGTCTGAGTATCACCTCCAACTAAGCCTTAGGGTGTTTTAGGTAAGTGACTTTCTGGACCACCACACATTCCCTCCATGGCCTGATGATAGGGGCTGTACCTAGATGTGAGGCAAATGACTGGATGTAAACACACATTCCTGGTAAGAGGCCTGAGAGAATAAGGTTCCTTGAGCAACTGGAATGCCTGAAAATGAGGGTGAGCTTTCCGAGTCCTTTCACGAGATCACGTTCTGGATTAGCCTAAAGGGAAGATGGCGGCACTGTGGCTGGGGCGGAGGTGGTGGAGTCACTCTTGCGAAGCTGCGTGAGATGCGGAAGGCTGGCTGCCAGAACTTTCTCAGAGTAGAAGCATTTCCTGCCCTTCCCCTGGCCTTCCTCCCCCTCCTGCTCCCTCCCAAGTTGTCCTTCTGAGGACCAGGCACTGGGGCCTTTGGTCTTTGTAAATATTCTTTTCATCATTGCAACCTCCCAGAGATTATGCTTTTTGAGTAAAATAACTGAAGCAGAAACCTTGAAAACTCTAATTATATTGGGCTGGTCCTGTTTGCTTTGTTCAGGACCAGATCCTCAAGGCAGGGAATCTCTGTGGCAACTGTAAGGGTGTAGGCAGTGGGTGATCCCTCTTTTGTCAGCCCCTGGGTTCTCCAAGTCCGCACTGGCCACAGCAGGCCCATGGCTACACAGCGATGAGAAGCTGCCACCCTGTCTAGCTGTGCTCTGGGAGAATTGAAGGGCAACAGATAGGTAGGATTCTGACCAGGTGGGGCTCCAAAGCTGGTCTGCACCCTTCCCACACCCTGAAATTACCCAGATTGGCAGTTGACAGCGGCATAGAGAAGGATCATACCTCCCACTTGAAGCTCACCTAAGCATTAGCCGCGAAATTGCTGTGGAGAAAGCCGTCTCTTACCTGAGGAGCCAAACAAAGCACAGGAGCTGGATGGGTATCTCTTAGGAGGTTCTTATTTTCTCTCATCCACAACATAACACAACATAACATAATTGCACAACATAACACTGACCTTGGATGGCCTTGGTGGGACATCGCCTGAGACTCAGATGAAGAGACCATCTCTTCTCTGTCTCCTAAATTCCCCCATGGACTCGTCTTTTCCCTCTTGGCAAATCACCTCGGATCATTCCTTTTTAAGCATTATGTTAACATTTCATTCCATGTTCATCTAAATGTCATGCACAGTTGCACCTCGGTTTAGAAGTAGGCAGGATGAGACCTCAGGAAGCTGGGCTCCTGGAAGACCCTTGGAAAAGATTTTGTAGCCTTCCCTGGGCTTTCGGCAGCGCTGGGCTATAGCACCGGCATTGCACACAGACACTCTCTGGCACTGGCCAGTTCCTGCCTTATGACCTGTACTCGAGCCTATGTGCTGGCCCTTGGCTGACTGGATTCCAGTTCTTTCTCCTCACCTCTTCTCTACCGCACTCTATCACCTCTGAACCGAGATACCCTCCTTGGTCACATCTATGTCTGCCTCTTCTGCTGGACGTGGCCACATCCTAGTAGGGACTTCACAAGTCCCAGGAATCTCAGTTCTTGATCTGTATTATGAGACTAATTATGTATTCCCTGCACCCCTGCTGCTTTTCTGGGGGAATCACACTGAGCAGGGAGTCATGATGAGTTATTCCTTCAATGTGGCCAGCTCCTTCCAACTCAGAACTCTTTCTCTGGACTTCTCTTTCCTCAGATATGTGCATGACTCTCTCTTTATGTTGGGCGGAAGGTGCCTGCTCACCCCCATCAAATCTGTCCCCAATAGCCCAGATTGCAACACCTACCCCAGCTCCAGGATGTGCCTCCTTGTTCTCCGTAACTGATCACTACCTGAAGTTACGGGTTGCTTTGTCTTCTGGTGTATCACCTCTCTCCCTCACTATAACACCAGTGCTAAACAGAGTCCCTGATCAGTTGTCACAGTGTCCTGGTCGCTGCCTAAAATGGAGACAATGCTAACAAACACTAGTGAAGAGTATGATCAAATGAATGAGCGGGTGTAGGGACCACAGGGGCCCCGTAAGAGTTGGCTATGGTGTGCACCCCACAGAAATAGAGTCCAAGTCATGAGAACAAGTGAAGACTGCCTGAAGCCATCATCTCTTGAAATCCTTCAGGGCCTGCCCCATGGTGACTGATGGATGGCCTCTTGACAGCCCCATCTTCTAGTTTCTCCTCCAGTGCTGGAAATTCTTGCCATTTCTTTGGTGCAACATCAGAGGTGGAATTGGACCTGGGTTTCAGATCCACATGGCCTGAGAGGGTGCCGTCTTTAAACATAGGCCTCCTGCCCTCCGTGGTGGAGTGTGGGCAGCTGGTGCTTCTGGGGCCTATTTAGTAAAAGGATTCAAAAGTCACACGTCTTGAGTCATGGTGGCATGTTCTTGGAGTGGAATAACAGAACCCCCCACACCACTTACATGGTTCATCTTCTCTGGTCCCTCCCACACCCCAGGCTCACAGGGACGGTGAACACGATGCTCATCCCCTGTACACAGAGTCTCAGCCCTTTGTTTTGGTCCAACATGGTGAAGACCCTCTAGGAAGATAGCCCTAGTTCCTCCAGTGTCCCCCTGCTGTCCCCTCTCTCCAGGACTGGGGGGGGGCATCTTTCATTAGCCTGTGACATACTACTGGGGTCTTGCTACCCCACCAAAGTGAGTCATCCATCCTCACTGACATTTAGAGCTATTTTTCTGTATTTTTTTCCTCCTTCAAATTGTGTCCTCTTCTGCAAAGACCCCCAGGCACAGAGACAATAACATCATTCATTAAAATATTTAAATCAGTGCAGCGGCAGTAATGACCAAGATAAAACCTTCCAGCACAAATTGCCTGTAACAGAGGCACCTATTTTGCCAAAGGGGCTTGGAACAATCCAGATCTGGGGTGTTGGCAAGGGCTAAACTCTTGTCAACAGAGAGCTTCCTAGATTAGCATGAGGTTCTACTTTTGCAGTCTGGACCCCAGTCTTTAAATACTTCCCAAAGTTCACCAGTCTTAGGGTTTAATAAAATCTCTGCTTTTAGTGCCAGGAATATAGTTCCTGTAATAAGGTAAAAAACTGCTGCTTAAGATAAAAAAAATTCTCACTCAATTATCTGACAAAGTCATCACAAATAATAGTTGTTTTTAATTTTTCATAAAAAGATAATTTTTGCCATACCTCCTGAAAGCAAGTAATTGCCAGTAGATAGAATCTGGGATTAGAACAAAGACCCCGATAAGGTTTTTTTTTTTCCTTTTTTAGAAATAAATTCAATTTGGAGAGTAAGAACTATGTGCGAGCACTTGGATATTGAATGAACAAAAGAACGAGGGTTAAATATTGGGGAACAGTTTTGCACAATGGTCCAGAGCAGTCTCCAAGGAGAGGTCCAGAGCAGTCTCCAAGGAGAGGGTGGCTGTGTCTCCCATCTCCCATCTTTCCAGCTATGTTACCTCCTGCAAGTGGCTGAAAGTGACTCTTCACCTGCAAAGTAGAGAGGACCCGAGCTGCCTCCCTGGGCCTCAGGAGGAATGGACCCCCCCCCCCCCGTCTGTGTTCACTGGGTTGTCCTTTGACATCTGAGTCCATTGACTCAAGAGGGCACTGCCAGAAGATAGGGTGGATGAGGGGGACACCAGCGTGCTCCTCCCTTACTCTCTAGTGTCATTTCCAATAGTGGTTACATCCCTCTGTGGGTCCAGCTCCCACTGGGAGGTGTCCACTGTGGGTCTATCCCCCCTGCTGGCCTCCACCCCCTGGACTCTGATAACACTGTAGCCTTTGTGGTGGTCCCTCCCAGCTGGGGTGAATCCCTGGCCTCAGCAACGCTGTGACCTGCCTAACTAGCTCCTAGTACTGAACCCTCTCCAATTGAAGCATCTAGAGCAGAAACTAGCCTGCCTGCCTTCCCTCCCTCCTCTTTCCCCCTCCCTTCCCCTCCCCTCCTTTCCTTCCTTCCTTCCTTCCTTCCTTCCTTCCTTCCTTCTTTCCTTCCCTTTCTTCCTTTCCTTCTGTCCCTCCCTCCTGCCCTCCCTTCCTTCCTTCCTCCTTTCCTTCCTTCCTTCCTTCCTCCTTTCCTTCCTTCCTTCCTTCCTTCCTTCCTTCCTTCCTTCCTTCCTTCCTTCCTTCCTTCCTTCCTCCTTCCATCTTTCTTCTGAGTTCTTTAGCAGACTCTCTTCTTCTAAAGTCTTTACCTTTTGGCATAGAGTAGAAATCAGCTGATTTTTCTTTTGAGTTAGTTTGCTAGCTTGCAGGAGGGACAGCAGCAGGTGCCCGGGTGTGAAGAGGGTGCCGATGGTGGCTGTGAAGTGGCACCCCAACCTCCGGGACTCTTGTCTTTCTGATAGAAATTCCTCCTTTGGTTCTGTTAGAGCCAGTGGAAACATCAGAGTGCTCTGTTTCGCCCCCGTTATCCTATTTTAAAAAGCACTGTATAATTCATAAACTATCTGCCTAAATAAATGTTTATCTGAATGCGGGGCAAGAAGCCTGCAGTATCTCCATGGAAAACGGATCATTTTTGAACTTTTGATGAATTATTATTTATGGGACTCAAACGACCCAACAGAGCCACCCCTTCCCTCCCTTCTCTCTCCTCCTCCTTCTCCCTCGAGGAAAAATAAAAACAAATCTCCCACTGTCCACTCAAGACAGAAACTAACTAATGAGATTTCAACTGGGGCAGCTTCGGTGTCCATCAACAAAATCCTGTGGAGGAACTAGGCTCAGGCCAAACCTGGAAGATGTACTTCCCCTAGAAGTCGGTGGTCTCATAGGCCTGGGGCTCGGGGTGCCCAGGAAGCAAGTGCTTACTGCCTATTTTACATTTCTTCCTACTGCTAGCCAAATACCAGGTGCCTTGGGTATTAATTAATTAATTTATTTTTAACATCGACCTTCTCATATTTAGAAAAACTAATCAATATCATGGAGCATGTCTGATCACTGAGCTTCCATGGAAAACTCAGCTCTTCAAGAACAGAGGAAAGAGAGGTTTACTAAGAAAATAGCAGGAAAGGAGTTTGCTAGATTCCCCTGGGTAGATGCCAAGTCTCCAGGGCTCACGTTGACATAGAGACCCCTGGGAAGCCCTTTCGTCGCACAGGTATGAGCAGACCTAGAACCAATAGCCTGGTGGTTGTGTTTCAAGGTCGGACCGGGTGGGGAGGCAGGGAGCCTCCGTGGGGCAGGACTTGGCCTGGGGTTCTCTGAGAGCTCACAGATGGGTGTCTGAAGTGAATGTAGATGGGAGCCCCTGAGAGCCCAGGATCTGAGCAGGCAAGGAGGGCTGTTAGTCATCAACCTCAGGAAGGAGAGGAAGGACATCACCAGGCAATTGAGGAGGTGAGAGGAGAGGAGGTAAAGACAGCGGGCCAGGAGGCAGATGGCAGAGCAGGAGGAGGTGGCAGGTTTGCAATGTGCCTTCCAAAGGCCCTCCCTTCCCCTTTGGGAACAGAGGCCTGATGGCAAGAAAACAGTTGTTAGTTCAGGGAATGAACTCATGGTGAGCACAAGCAGGCTCCTAGCTTTCTATGTGATTCTGACCAGGAAAGGACACCAAGTTTCCCATACAAAATGGTGTGGGTGAGACCCATCCTCCTCCAAATACAAAGTTTTGTAAAGAGATATGAGAGAGGATGACCACTGAGGGTGCCTAGGGAGCCTCTGGACCCCAGGCATTGCTTTATTACCTCATCAGCTGGAGGGACGAGGAAGAAGACAGCTGGAATGTTCCTAAATGCTCAGCTTGGCAACCCGGTCTCTGGCAGCCACACCCTCAGTGTGAGCATATCCACTGCATCTGATGCCCAGGTGACCCTGGAGAAGAGCCTGTTCCTTCCGATCTGAAGGTACCTCTCCTTCCCCTTCTCCTTCCATCGAGGACAGCGTGGGGCTATGCTAAACATTGTTTGCCAGCGTTTTCCTTGGATTGCTTATACCACAATTTCACTGCTTAATAAACAGCTTCAAAATTTTTTCGGGGCACAGGAATCCTCCATGTTGCTTCAATATTTCCCCTGAACCATGCTTGCCTTGGTGAGCTTCTGCCTATGGTGCTTGGCTGTGTTCAAGTATTCCTCTCAGCCCGGCTCTGTAGAGGACTAATTCCCTTTGCATGACGAGGAAAGGCAATTATGTTTTGCAAACATTCCATTTGCTATCAGTGCCTAGAGTATGTTTTGGTTAACCCTACATCCTGAAAGGCGTTTTAATTTGAAGTGATTCAGTGGGCAAGAGGATTATATTGGGGTCCCCTCTTTCAGGATTCAGGCTGACAGCTGTTAGAGCTTGCCCTCCGCACCTCTGCCTGGAGGCAGGCCTGTGTGCCAAGGGTGGTCTGGATTAACTTGATGTATGCACAGAGCCAGGACTGGAATTCTTCTTGCAATGATAGCTTTGTTTTAGCAACATGCTCCTGTACTCTGCTTTCCAAAGTACAAGGAGTGGTTTGGGACATCAGGAAGACTTTCTGAAGTCAGTGGCAGCCTATTTTAATTCTTGTGGGATGGACAGGGTTTGGACAAGAAATGGGTAAATAGACCAGCATGTAAGCCAAAATCTCTAGTATAAACACCACTGCCACTAACACTCAACTCTGTTAGGAAACAAGGAGTTTAGCTAGATTTGGCCTTGGATGGTCCCCCTCCAGAGCAGCCTTGGAGGGTAATCCAGGGTAATTCTAGCCAGAATACATAGGCTATTGTCAAGACAGCTTCAGGAAGGCATCAGGAGTACCATATGGTAATTGTGGCTGCTCTGCACAGTACCCTGGGAGAGGAGCCTGGCCAGGGAGCAGAGTCTTAGACTGGGAAGAATGGTGTCTGGTTCTGACTCTGGCTCATCCAGCTTGTGCATGAGACTGTGCTTAATGACATGGCCTCCATAACCCCATGAATCTCCCTGGTGGACCTGCTTGCACCCAGCTTGACGATCCCACACTTGAAGGTATGACCAGTGTGGTGCAGAGTCTGTCTGCAAACCCAGGGTAGCAGCTGTGTCTCTCAGACCTCTGTATCGGTCTCCTTGGCTGTCTCCACTTCCCTTAGTCTCACATATGTCTCAGGCACTGTCTTAGTCTCTTAGTGTGGCTGTAACAAAATACCCAAGACTGGGTAATTTATGAAGAATGGAGTTATTTCTGTTCTGGGAGGCTGGGAGGTCCAAGTTCAAGGCACCAGCTGATGAGGACTGATCTCTGCTTCCAAGATGACAGTTTGATTGCTGAGTCTCCCAAATGGCAGAAAGCAGAAAGATAAAATAAGTCAGAAATCCGTGGAGATTTTTAAGGGTTCCTAATCCCATTGAAGAGGGCAGAGCCTTTCTGACCCCATCACCTCCCAAGACCTCACCTCCCAAAACCATTGCATTGGGGATTCAAATTCAACATGGATGTTGGAGGGAACAATACCTTTCAGATTGTAATAAGTGCAACACTCAAATATGTTGATTAAGAGAAGCCGAGTCCATTAGATGGATCCCCAAGTTGCCCACCCATCAGCAAAGGAGCTCTTTCCAGCTTGTCTCTCCTTGAGTCCAGGGACCCTGGGAAGGTGGCTTGTACCCCATGGTGAGCGTTGCTGGGGTAGAGTGGGGGACAACTCCACCATCTCTGAAGTACATTTCGCCCAGTCTGTGAGCTTTCTCTGGCAGCATTATCAACCCCACCCGCGCTTTTGGGAGTCACAAACAGATCTGATACACCCTGGGGAACACAGAGGCACAGGCTGTCATGCAAATGACATAAAATCGTCATCTTGACCTGATTTCTCCCTCCAGAACGCTGCAAATGCAAATTCCCCAGCACTCTTCCCCATATGTGATGCCAACAATGTTTTTTTGTTTTCTTGTTTTTTTCCATCTGGATATTATTCCTTTCTGATTGAGAGGTTCGAGTCCCTTCTGCTTGTAATAATATTATTATTTATAATTTATGTTCTTAATTTTTATAAATAGTGCTCGGTTGCCATGGCAACTGAATCTTCACAAATCATTAAATTAAATAATGAGTAGTCATGATGCTTTGCACTTATGTTCATTTTCTTATTAGAAAAAAAAACTAGATCTCCATGTTCTTTAAAAATACTAATTAATTGGACCCTTCAACCAGCATTTTCTGAAGGTGAGTAATGAGGTAAATGCCTTTTACTTTTCCACTGCTCTCTCTGAGTCAGGAAATGGCAGGGTGGAGGGGGCTCAGCCCCAAATGCCTACTTAGGGTCATCATAAGTGACTGTTAGCATGGAACTGGTCCTTAGTCCACACCCCCAGAGCCACGGAGTGCCCTTGGGTAGGAGCAGAGCCTGGAGAGCACCCACTTCCACCCAGCGTCGCTGCTGCCGAGTCTGCAACCTGCTCCCTCGCGGGGTCACCGCCTCTGTCAGGCTGCTCAGCCTTAGCCTGTTGACATTTGGGGCTGGACAGTTCCTGTTGTGCATTGCAGGGTGTTTGGCAGCTTCCGCCTGCAGCACCCCTTTCTCCACTGTGACAACCAAAGATGTCTCCAGACATCGACAAAAGTCCCCTAAAGGATGAAATCACCCTGACCGAGGCTTGGCACTCATTCTAGACTGGGAAGGCACAGCCTCTCGTTCTGCTTTATCTTTTTTTATGATGCTTTATTGTATTTGGTTTTGATGGCCCCAGAGGAAACTCTCCGGGCTGTTGAAGGGACACCTGACTTCCTGCAGGTTCTGACTCCTCTTGCTCCCGGGACAGGCTGGCTGCAGCCACTTCCTCTGTCCCAGCACAGTCTGTCCCATTTAACGTGTGATCTTAGGCCCTTTGGACTACCTCTTCTTTAGGCTGAGCTTTGGTTACTGTTTTCAACTGTCCTTTCCATGAGTTGAATTTGAATTCGACTCACCTGTCTGAATCATATCCCATTTCCCCACTATGTCCCTTCGGAGAGCTTGGTGTCCCTACATACATGGTTCTTAGGTGACATTTATTCTATCGACTATTCGCAAAGTCTACCAATGCCTGTTGATGGGATACAAAGACAGCTGAGCCTTCTGGAGATGGGGGTGACTTAAAACTCTAATTCAAAGTCACCGTATTCCTGTAAGCAGGGCCTTGTCTAAAGGCAGACCCGAGAAGCCAGAATAACACCAAAGCGATCCCGGTGACAGTGTGACGAGGGGGCAGTTGAGCAAAAGTGAGAGCTGAAGGAAATGCTCTTCCTGCTGCAGGTGTCACTGGTGGGGACGGCCAGGGGCAGAGATGGCGGAGGGTGATCAGGAGGCTCAGCAGTGGCCAAGGGTATGTCGATGTGGAACATATTGAAAGAATAGTAAAGGAAGGTCTGAGAAGAGCCCTGGAGGCCCGTTGCCAAGTGAGCACCTGGGTGTGGGACTTGGCCGGCCTGGATTCCAGGGTCCCTATAAGACCCTGATCCTCAGGGTCCCTATAAGAACAGGAGTAATGATGCCAACAATGTCATTGCTGATGCTCAGCGATGCCTGGAGACATTGCTGAGGCTCCAGATGAAACATGCAAAAAGACCCTCAGGCTCTCAGGAGGACAGCCGAGGAAGGCAGGGATAGCACACGCCTCCCATGTGCATCCTGGTGGGTCTCCTGGCTTCTCCCTCGCGGCCCTCAGAGGGAGCCAACCCTGCCCACAACGTGGCCTCAGACTTCTGGCCTCCAGAACTGCAAAACAATACATTTCTGTTGCTTAAGGCACCCAGTGGGAGTTTATTCCTCTAACCCCCCCCAAAGGAGCCAACTTGACCTTATAGGATTGAGTGAAAATAAGGAGGAATCAGACAGAAACCGGAAGATGGGTCACTTACCGCCTTATATAGGGCTTGCTGCATGAGCCTATGTTATCAGCAAAGGAAGGAAGATGAGTCTGGAAGGAGGACACAAGGGTTAGTGTAGCCAAGTGGGAAGGGGAGGGTGGAAATGCAAAGAGCGAAGCAGGTGGACCTGGAGGAAGAGGTTGGAGGAGGAACCGTCAGAGGTCCCAGCAGAAGATGGCTCCTACAGTGAGCTGAGCTTTGCCTGCGTCTCAACTAGGCGGCAGCAGAGGTGGCCCGGAGGAGGAGCTCCCATGCCTGAGAGGTTGGCTCCCTCTGAGGGCATCGAGGGAGAAGCCAGGAGACCCACCAGGATGCACAGGTTGGTGCTCAGCCAGGTCACAGTCCTTCCAGGTAAATAGCATTCTCCTCCCCACTGATAGAGGACTTTCCTAAAGTTCTAGGGATGTCAGTTCTCCAAATCTTTCCAGGCAGCAGGGAGTCCCATGAGATCCGAATCTGGATCTCCAGAGTCTCGCTCAGTTCCTCGGACTGGGTAGATGCTTGACTCTTGCTATTGATGGTTGGGTGAAATAAAAAAGGGGAGGGCATCTCACGCCAGTCAGAATGGCAATTATCAAGAATACAAACAATAGTAAGTGTTGGCGAGGTTGTGGGGGAAAAGGCACACTCATACATTGCTAGTGGGATTGCAAATTGGTACAGCCAATCTGGAAAGCAGTATGGAGATTCCTTAGAAAACTTGGAATGGAACCGCCATTTGACCCAGCTATCCCACTCCTTGATCCATACCCGAAGGACTTAAAAACAGCATACTACAGTGACGCAGCCGCTTCAATGTTTATAGTGGCTCAATTCACAATAGCTAAACTGTGGAGCCAACCTAGATGCCCTTCCATAGATGAATGGATAAAGAAACTGTGGTATATATACACAATGGAATATTACTCAGCAATAAAAGAGAATAAAATTATGGCATGTGCAGGTAAATGGATGGAGTTGGAGAACATCATGCTAAGTGAAGTAAGCCAATCCCAAAAAAACAAATGCCAAATGTTCTCTCTGATAAATGGATACTGATCCATATTGTGGTTGGAGGACATGGAAAGAATGGAGAAACTTTGGTCATAGGGGTGAGAGAAGGGAGGGGGCATGGGGACAGTAAAGATGATGAAATAAGATGGACATCACAGCCCTAGCTTCATGTATGACTGCATATATGTTGTGATCCTACATCATGTACAACCAGAGAAATGAAAAGCTGTGCTCCATCTGTGTACAATGAGTCAAAATGCATTCTGCTGTCATGTGTACCTAAGTAGAATAAATAAGTAAATAAATAAATAAATAAAGGAGGGACTAGGAGTCACATGTAGCCCCTCCTCCTGCAGAGCCCACCTCCTCATCTTCCCCTTCCCTCCCTGTAGAACAGATGGCTTACTCGGCAGGACGGTGAGGAACAAGAGACAGCCGCTGACTGTCTTGACCCTCAGCTGCCCCATCTGTGAATTAGGAGTAACGCAATGCAGTCCAAGCTTTGTACTTAGGACTAAATTAGCTATTTTAAGTGAATGGCCCTTAACAAACTGTAAACTGCCATATAAACACCAGGAAATGAAACGACAACCAAAACTGTCCACTCAGACTTTGCTCGCACTCAGGTGCTTTTATTTTGAACAAAACCTTCTGCTGCTAATGCATCCATTTACTCCCAGAAAATCCACACTGTGCCCCTGAGCAGCTTCACCCAGAGCCAGCCACTCAATTAATAAGTCCCCATTACCCTGCAAAAAAAAAAAAAGCCCAAACAAACCCAAAGCCATTTTCTAGTACCTAAACAACAAGATTTGCTACTTAAAACACAACACCAGCCTCATTAACAAATTAGACAACAAAATAAATAATTAGCCAGTGTATCAGCGAGAGAAAGAGATGCATTAAAAGGTTACACAGAGGCACTGCTTCCTCTGGAAAGGGATCGAGAATGCTGCACCAGGAGCTGGAGAGCTTTATTTGTGGGTTTTAGTCAGTCTCCCGGTCATGGTGGAGCCCTCCCTGAATACTTTCTGGGTGATGGACAGCTCCGCCTCTCTCCCTCCTCCTCCCCCTGGGCGCCACCCCTGTGGCTGTGCAAGTCAGTTTCCCAATTCTCTCAAACTTATCAGAGCTGTGACATCTCAGAAGTTGAAGTGGACAGTACTATTTAGCAAATGAGCCACACCCACACCCACTCAGATGGGTTTTGGTCTCCTCCTTTGAAATCCTCAAGCAGACTACCTTTATGTTATTGCTCCTGAGTTCCCAAGCACATTTGATCTGGTTGGTAAAGGCCCCATTTTTCTGTAGGAACAGGACTTACACAAGGCATCCGTATTAGCTCATTAGTGCAATGAGCCCCGTAAGGAGTGGCACACACGGATCCCCGGCAGGCTGGTCCAACTCACACCGTCTGGTGCTTTTTTCTGACAGCCCCATGGATGTGCTCTGGACATGTGTCCAATGGATACTGTCCTCCTCTTCTGGGGTAATGGATTGGATGGCTCTTACAAATTAAATCCAAATTTAAAATGTCCCCAAATGAAGGAAATTGATCTCAACGTCAGAGGATTAAGATTCAAGATCTCAAAAGGATGCTGGCATTTGGTGCGAGGTAAGATGGTCCTGGACATGGGCTTATGACTATGATGGGTGGTCACCATCTCAGACAACAGAGCCGAATGTCTCGAGTGTGACAATGGATTTCTAGTCAAAGAACTTCGTTTGGACATAGAAGGACTTCACTTCTCATGACCTGCCTTGAAGGAGTCCCTTCTTCCTCAGCACCCTCTCCCTGTTTTCTCCTTCTATCAGATACCCTGGAGGCACTGAGCATCGACAGCGGACAAGGGGACCTTTTCCTTGTGAAAGTTGTGTTCTTGCAGGGAGGTGAACTTTCCCAGCTATGCTGTTAGTGAGGGTGGGAGAGGCTTTGAAGGGCAAGTCCTGAACTTCACTAGTTGTGCGTGTGGAGTGCCCCCCCCCCAAAGCGCATATGCTGAATACTTAGTCCCCAGTGCAGCGGTGTCCAGAGGTGGGGCTTTTGGAAAGTGAGTGGATCATGAGGGCTCTAACATAGTGGCTCTAACCGTTAGTGAATTAATCCACTAATGATGGATTCATAATGGAAAGGACTCCTGGGAGGTGCTGGGAACTCTCGGCAGGTGGGCAGGGTTGGAGGCGGCTGGGAGTGTGCCTCTGCGGGTGCTATGTGGCCCCTGGTTCCTCGCCTCTCTCTCCCTCGGTTGTATTGGCCTGCTGTGGGTCAGCGTGTGCTTCTCCTTGCTGCCACGAGCAGCTCTCCTCTGCCATACCCTCTGCCATCATGTTCTGTCTCATCTTAGGCCCGAAGCGATGGATCCAGCCCGCCATGGAGGAACCTCTGAACTGTGAGCCAGGATCAGCCCTTCTTTTAAATTGTCATCACCAGGCATTTTGGACACAGTGATGAAAAGCCGACTTTGCACACTAGTAGAAGACAGGAGGGCCGGAGCTAGTGTCTGTGGGGGGAGACAGTGACCTCGGAACTGAAGTCAGAGCAAGAGAAGGGGCAGGCGGGAGTCAGCTTGCAGGGCAGTGCAGGCTGCGATCTTTGTCCTAAAATGGGTGGGGGCCCTGGAAACCGTCCCGTGCTGCATGGCAACGATGCTTGTACCCAGTGGCCCTGCCACACGGATCATTTCCATTATGTAAAACAGAGCAGTGCTGTGATCAGACCTCAGCGTCACTCAGGCTGTGGTGTGCAGAATGCACTGGGCGTGGTCAAGATGGGACAAGCGGAGACTAGACAGACAGCTCTGAGGTGACAGGAGAGACATCACGTGAGCTTGGGCTGCCAGGATGATGGTGGCCATGTGGGGAGCAGATAAGCATCAGAGATGTCCAGCCATGACTCCACAGGGTTTGGAGGTTGATCAGTTGGGGTGGCGTGAGGGACAGAGAGCTATCTAAATCTGGCTCCTAGGGTTTGTTCCCCTGGGATCCTTGGTGGTGCATGGTCATGGTTGGTAGAAAGCCTCACACAGTGGCTCTGAGGCCTTCGCTCTGTGAACTCTGGAAGATGATTCAAGGACTATGTCCTCTGTCCCCTAAGTGGGGACATACAGCATGGATATGGTGGACACCTGTTATGGTTTGGATGTCCCCTAAAAGCTCATGTGTGAGACAATGCAAGAGCATCTGGAGGGGAAATGATTGGGTTATGAAAGACTTAACCCAGTTAGTGAATCAGTCCCCTGATGGATTAACTGAGTGCTAACTGAAGGCGGGTAGGCTGTGGTGCAGGAGGTGGGCATAGGGGACATGCCTTTGAGGTATATATTTGGTGAGCTGAGCTAGTCTCTCTGCTGTCTGGTCACCCTGTGAGCCACTTCCCTCCACCACACTCTTCCTCCATGATGCTCAGCCTCACTTGGAGCCCGAAGGAATGGAGCCAGCTGTCTATGGACTAAGACCTCTGAAACGGTGAGCCCCCCAATGCACTCCTCCTCCTCTAATTGTTCTTATCAGGTCTTTTAGTCACAGCTGTGAAAAGGCTGACAACATAGCACCTCGTAGGCATCGAGGGCAGAGCTGGCGCAGGCTGTCAGGCTGGGACAGAAAACCCAAAGCTGAGGACAGTGAGAGGCCTTAAGGCTGAGGACAGAAAGAGCACAGAGGCCAGTGGGCTGCAGGAGAAGCTGCCAGATGGCCGGGAGGACCATTGAGCCCAGGCAGGGGCAGGAGGCAGCTGGACCCGAGCAGCACAGGCGCGCGTGGAGACCAGCGCTGTGGCCAGGGGGAGCTTGGGCTCTGTGAGTGCCAGTCTCTGGTCTTCACTTACCAAGGAGTGGCTCTGGGCATGCTCTCACCTTCTGAGCCTCTGATGTGAGGAATGAAGATAAGGACTTCACTACCTCAAGTGAAGACAGGGTGAGCTGAGGGTTAGAGCTGAGCATCACAGCTGCTGGTGTTCATTAAGCTTCGGCTGTCATTCCTACTGCCGTCACCGGTAAACTCAGATGCCATCCCATGTGGAGCCAAAGTCAGGAACAGCAGGGTCAGAGGTTCAGGGCAAAGGCTCCACCAGGGCAGTGCTATGGAAGAAGCTGAGGCTAAGCTCCTGTGGTTTTCTTCGCTTTCTTAAAGACTTGGATCCCAAGCCCAAGCACAATTCAGACCAGCATCTACCACATGGAGCAGTAATCTTTAAAAGCCCTCCACTTTTCTGACTCCACAATGATGGTCTAACCTTGGCCAAGGCCAATCTCGCAGCTATTGTCAAGTTGCGTTTTGTTTGGCAGATATGTTTTATTTGGCCTTTACACCATTTTATTTCATTTTTTAAAAAATAAATAGACATTTAAAACTTAAAGTTGCTGCGTTATGATCAGCTTGTATACATATGCCAGATGTATAGAAGCTTGAGTCCCTGTGCTAACACAGCTACAACAGCCTGGACCTGTGGAATGAACACTTTCTTTAAGAAGACATCTGCGCGTCTTCTTTAAGAAGACATGGTGGCGCACACCTGTAATCCCAGCACTTTGGGAGACTGAGGCAGGAGACTCATGAGTTCAAAGCCAGCCTCAGCAATGGCGAGGTGCTAAGCAGCTCAGTGAGACCCTGTCTCTACATAAAACACAGAATAGGGCTGGGATGTGGCTCAGTGGTGGAGTATCCCTGAGTTCAATCCCTGGTACCAAAAAACAACAAAAAAAGAAGATATCTGTTCTCCAAGTCCCCAAAGTACTAGGGGGACTAGTACTTTGCACTAGTGCTTTTTCTAATACCAACTATTTGAAACACCCACATCTAATGAATTTTTTAACAACAACTTCTGCTTTCTGACTTCCCCGAGCTCTGTAGTCTTAGGAATTTTGGGAAACCTTATCTAAAACAATGATTTTCTAACTGTGTTCCAACTAGGAACACTATTTTTCTTTACAATGGATAAGTTATTTGTTAGCTTTCCTTACTACAACAAAATGCTGGAGGATGGGTATTTTATAAAGAAATGAGGCTATTTAGCTCACAATTCTGGAGGTTCAAAGGCATGGTGCCAACTTTGACTTGGCTCTGGTGAGGACCACCTGGAGGGTGGCCTCACCCTTTGGGAACACACGTGAGAGGGAAAGATCACACTGGGAGGACAGTAAACAGGAACATATCTGGGGTCCCACCATGACTAAGTTAATCCCTTCCAAAGGTAGTGCCTCCAGTGACCTAATGACCACGCTAAAGATTGTGCCTCTTAGAAGTCCCCTTGCTCTCAATATCGCCACAGTGGAGAGCAAGCTTCCCACACAGGACCCCTTATGGGGAACCAATTTGCCCCATATTCAAAGGCAGGCATAGTCCACCATTAATAGTGACTTTTGATGGCATTTTGTGAATTTACATAGTTCTGTGCAAGGGCACACTTAGACACCAAGCGAAGCTAATTGGTGAGACTTTTCTTGCCTTTTTCTCCAGTCATGTTCTTTAAAGCCTTCAGCTTGTCTGTGCTGGAATCTGGTGTCAGGATCAGATTGAGCTTGCATTTCTATCTTAGGTTTTCTGCTCTGAAGGCATCTGTATTTCACAGCTCTCCACCAGGTGTTTTGCCATCCGACTGCTTCTGAGACGCAGTTGGCCAAAAGTTCTGGTTCAAAGGAATCGAGACTTTTCTACGCCCCGAGGGAAACGTCTTTTGACAATCCCTCTTCTCGATTTTCCCTTGATGAACTTGTGAGGCGATCAAGAGACACATATGAAGAGTCTGCCTGTTCTGTTACAGTAAAGCAAAACAAAAAAGCAATAAAATAGCAGACAGGGAAGGTATTTCCCCCAGTAGCAAGATCAACTGCTTGCAGAATTTCATTTACCCCAGGACACTGGGTTTTCTTAAATATTCCATAGTGATTATCTGGCAAAATCTCAAAACATTTTTTTTAACACAACTTATCTTTTGTCAATAAATACCACAACTGAAATGTCCTGGAGGTGGAGATTTATGATCTAAGCACAAGAAAATTACCCATAAATCAGGCGGAGACAGCTCTCAGGTAGCGGACCAGGCATGGTGTGGAACTCAGCAGAGACCAGGGAAGCTGGTGGGGTCCTGGCAGGGCTGGGCTCTGACCAAGCTGCAGGAAGAAGGAGCGAGCTTCCAAAGCCTCTGTTCATTGAGCCACGAAGATGAGTTTCTTTGTTTCCAATGTTGCTCCAGACATTGGCAAAGAAAGGCCTGTGGTGAGGGGCTGGGGAAGTGGGCTTGCCTCGTAGGCTGACCAGGTGGTGTGTGAACTTGGACATGTCCCTTAAATCTGCTCACATTTTGTATCCTAACTCAAAACGTTTGGATCTAATACCCACCATACAGAGTTTTGTCAGGATTGAATAATGTCTATAAGATGCTGGGCACCTAGTCTTGCAAAAGGAAAGCCGTTGATACAGTTTAAACTTGATGGATAATATTTATAAGGTGCCTGGCCCCATGGAGGGCTCCACTAATTACCCTTAGCCTGCTCCAGTGTGCTCATCTAAGGAGATGCTCTGTGATTAATAACACCTTGCTCCAGACACCGAGACTCGCAGCATCTTCCGGGCACCGTATCTTGGTTTGGAGGGGGCTCTGATCACTGGATTTCTCTTGGCCTTGGCAGCAGCTTCTCCTCGAGCTGCAGTTTGTTGACTATTGGCTCCATCCCATGTGGGTCGAGGTCTCCCCAGCTTGTTCTCCGTCTCTGAGTCTCTCAACCCGGTTCTAGGCCTTCGTCTCTCCTTCCCTTCTTTCCCGTTTCTCCCTCCTATGTCCTTTCTGCTCCTCCCCCACCCTATTCCTCTCTTTTCTTCTCCCTTCCCTTCTTTCTTTGCCTTTTATCAGTTAACACTTCCTAATTACCCAAAGAGCTTTAACGGTTTTAGTTACTATCTCTACTATTTATCCTCACGACCCCAGAGGACATGCAGCTCCATCCCATCTCTCTCTTCCAAATTCCAGGAATCTGTCTCTGATCTTAAAGGTTTTGTGCCTGACATTTCTACTATGCTGTCTCATCAGAGTCTCAGACTCAACATTCCCCAGCTCATCTCTAGACCCTCAGTCACCGTTCTGCAGTTATTTCCAGCTCTCTTGTGTGCTGGGCTCTCTGCAGCAGGAGGGGGAGGCAGTGAGAAACACAAGGTCCTGACTTGGCCTTGGGGGACTCACAGCTGGTCTGTCTCCTGGACTCCTGCTCTGGGTAAATGTTACACTTTCTCAGGTTAAATACCTGAGTCAACTTTGACACCTTCCTCTCCGACATAAATGCCCCTGCCAAGTCTGGATTTCACCTTGCCCCAGGGACCTTTTGCATCTCCTTCATGTCCAGTGCTATTGTCCTATGGACAGCACTAAATTGTTCCCTGGATGACAATGAGATAGCTTTCCACCGGCTCCCTGTGTGACCTCCGAAGTGTTTCACAAAAAGGTAAGAACAACTTCAAATACTCAGGTCTGACGCATGCTCTGGTTTCCCTGCTTAGGACTCTTTCATGCCCCCTATGACCTTGGCATAAAATCCAGTGTCTTCATATGACTCTCAAGGTCCTGTTGCTCAGTCTCCTGCCTCCACCCCTAGCGTGACTCCAGAGTCACCTTCCCACCCTTTCCATATTAGATTTGTTGAAATTCTTTCAGGTTCTCTAACGTACTGTGATCTCTCAGGCTTCCAAACCTTTACTTGGCTTTTTCTTGCTCTGACTGTCCCTGCATCCTTAGCTCAGGTCTCAGGCGAATGTCCCCTTCTTGGGGACACCTCCATGTGCTCTTACCCTGCATGTATTCCTCTGTTCTGTACTCTACCCATCCTAGGGTCTTCCTTACGAGTTATTTGATTACTTCTAATTGTTCCTTGAGTTCCAGGATGCAAGGGGTCCCCAGCAATATTTCTTCATGTGTACCCTAAAATACTTGGGTATCGAGTCTTTGAAAAATGGAAATTCACCCATGTCCTCAGACTTCTCAGACTTCCTGTCTGAAAATTTATACACAAGTCCCCCCTTTTCTGCTGTATTGGTGTCTGCAGTTTCAGTTACCTGAGGTCAAACAAATTGGAAAATATTAAATGGAAAATTCCAGAAATAAACAAGTGTATGCACTTTAAATTGCATGTTGTTTTGAGTAGCACGATGAACTCTTGAACCATCCCACCCAAGATGCGAATCACTCTTGGCTCAGCTTATGTGCACTACCCTGCCCGTCAGGTGGGCACGAAGGCGCAAGGGGAGGCTGGCGGCCCCAGGATGCTCCAGGTGCTTGCCCCCGAGCAGACTCTGCTATTACCAAACAGCTCCGGTTTCCAGCTGCCTCATGGCCCCTTGACAAGACATATTTCACGAGAAGTGGAGAATTGTCTCCAACTGTCAGCAGGAGTGGCCTTCTCCTTCCTGTCCCTGGGTCTGCCACATAGATGACCCTGCTTGGGCACTCTTTAGACACCTGCAGAACGAAACTCCACTGTCCAGTGTTCTGGGGATGGAAGAGGTGTGTGGAGCAGCCCAGGGTTTTTCTATGAAATCTGACTTCCTCTCAAGGGTCCTTTCACCCATGACATTACTTTTGCTGTCCTTCTGTTTGCATCCTGGCATAACACAAAAAGCAGAGATTGTCAAATCAGATACACTTGGCGATTATGTGACATGGGGGATGTTTTCTCACTTATCTGAAATCAAGATTTCTTTTCAGCAAAAAGCAAGTCTTGTCCTCACCTGGGGTGGGGGTTGGGATATCTAAGATTTTGGACCCAGGGAAGCCTCCTTTGGATGTCACCCTCCCTCCCCATTTCCCACTTCACCAAGTGCTCAGTGTCCTTTGGCATCCAAAAGGGCTAGCTCCTCTGTGACATGTGACTGTCACCTGTGAACCTGGAAGGAGCCTCCTTCCTTCGGTAGAATTCTTTAACACATATTGATCTTATTTTAATACTAGTCATATTCTCCATAGCAGGTTGTCTAGGAACTTAGAATAGTTATTTTCTCTTTTGCTGTGAGTAGTCCACCAAGATTCGGATCCTGGCTGTCCCTCTTACTATCTGACCATGATTAATGGCCCCAAGGATACCGCCAGAACCCCAGACCGTGTTCCTGGTGCCAGGCACTGGTTGAAGTTGGGCTGAATCTCTCTTGTCCCCACGTTGTCATTAGGATCATCTACAGACGAGGAGACCGGGGCTGCTCTCCTACCATGGTGATTCTGTTTTCTAGTCCTTCACATGGCCAGGGACATGGGCCATGAGACGTGGTCCCCTGTGGGATCTAGTGGAGACTAAGTGGGCAGCCTGTGGGAAGCACTTGGCACCTCTCCTGGACCGGGAGGGTCTGGAAGTGTGCCGCCTGTCATCTCCCGTGTTCTGCTGGTGTCTGAGCTTCCCTTTGCCGTGTGCTACGTCGATGGGGAGCACCATTAGCTCTGCCTGCTGTGTGGCCTGGCTGGCCCCTCTGTGTCCCTCAGCCTTGCCATAGGCTCGTTCTAACGCCCAATCCTGTTAGAAGTGGTTTGTTCCAGCCTACCTCCATGCCCTGATGAGGGAGGTGAGGACCAGCCTCGGGGCATCAGCACACTGCAGGCCTGTGGAGGAGCCGGCTGGGTCCTTACCTGCTTTCCGCAGCCCAGCCCAGGCCCTTACCGTTCCTTACCATGCACAGCCCTCTGAATGGCTTGCTACATCCGGGCTCGAGAGCCGGGCTCAGCAACCTATAGTCACTGGTCAAATCCAGTCTTTAGTCTGTTTTTACAGCCTGTAGGCTGAAAAAGTCTCTCCATTTCTAAAGGGTTGTGAAAATCGACTGAACAAAGAACTCCTGCAAACTGTGGAGCCTACAGAGACCACAAGCCTAAAGCATTCTCTCCTGGCCCTTTACCCTTGCAGATCCCGCTTCAGACTCTTCACATGGATCTTCCTACCCAGCTCCAAGGGCCTCGCCCTCCAGTGCCCTGCTCAAAAATTTTTAGAACACTGCATGCACGGAAGGTGCCAGGAGGTGGTCTAACGAGATCTGGATTCAAATCCCAGCTCCATTATTCATGAGTGATGTGACCCTTCTGACCTCATTTCCTCATCCGCCAAGGGGAAGAGTTCTGGTGACAACCCAAGGGGGCACTTGGTGTCCAGTGACCGTGTGGTGTGGAGGTGTGGTCTGAGCTTCAAAGAGCTGCTCCAGATATGGGAATGGCTGTGAGGACTGTCCACACACCAGAGCTGCTGTGCCAGCTGTCCCCAGCGGGGCAGTTTCCTTCTCCAGCCTCCCTGGGACTCTCCACAGGACCTCCCATCCTAGGCAGCTAGTCTCACCCTGCTTGGGTTGCAGTTTTTCCCAGTGCCCCCTAGCATTTGAGCCCTACCTGGTCTTCAGGGTTTGCACCTGTCCAGTGGCTTGCCCCTCTGTTGAGCAGCAACCTCAGGCTGGGTGGGCTCACTTGGAGATTGAGGGGACCTTCTGAGCACAGAGCTTTGTTCTCCCGGCCCAGGAAGGCATTAACCATTTCAATCTGTGGGCCGGTCTTAAATCTTCTCCTCCTTCTCTTTTTCTTCTTTTTCTTTCCAACACTCCAACATGAAACAGTGCCTGCTGTGCAGTAAAAATATTTTGGCTGTCTCCTCCGTGAAAACTTTCTAAAAATACACAGAGGCATCTCCCAGCCACACATGGTGGACTTTGACAGTTGCCTTCCAGGTGACAGAAACAAACCCCAAGCGCGTGTCCCTCTCTGACCAGCGTCAGCAACCAGCCATCAGGACCAGACCTCGGGGAAGTGGCAGAGAGAGCTGATAAAGAGCAGGTGTTCCCTTCCTTCTCTGGTCACCTGCAATACGGCAGAATGCCTATGCGACAAAGCCATCTATCACCTAAGCTCATTCTACTGAAAAGATCCCCAGTCCTATGAGGCACCCCCAAGAGCCTTCAGCCTATTGATCCTTCAGATAATTCCTCAGTGTGAAAGAGGTTCTTATTTACCATAGGCCGTTAGCAAGGTAGACCTATGTTGGGTTGCAATTATTTCAACGTGGCAATTCACACCATATTTTGGAAATGTCCTGGACTTTATTTCTTGCACAATGTCTGAGATTACAAAAGACCATTTAGGGTAATTTGGTCTTTTTAGAAAATCAAGATTCCTTGATGAACACCTGGTTTTTGTTCATTCTTACTCATCATGACTCGTGGTACTAAACAAGATTTCATGATAAGTGTTTTGGAAATATGAGACTAATAAAAGTTGGGTCAGTGTCTGTACAGCAGGGCCCCCTGCAGCCTGCAATGCATGGATATGCATGTGGAATCTCCAAGAGGCTGCTACGATTTGCTGCTTTTCCTAAAGATTTTTGACCCCAGGACCCCTCTGTCACGAAGCATCTCAGAGCACTGGTATCCACAGAATCTGTGTTCCCCTCAATTAATCTTAATTTCCCTCATTGATGCTGAATGTGTAGGCTTTGCCTACCCTGTAAAAAAGAATAATGACTATTTGCTATATTTTAGACACTTTGTGGTTTTCAAAGCATTTATCTCACTTGGTTTTCAAAGTGATCCAGAGAGATGGATTTGATTACTCTACGTATTCACAAAGCAGTGAGAATTTAGGTTCAATATGGTGCCCTGAATAAATACTGCAAGTTACCTCACTTCTCTGCTCATGCATGAAAGGTGGGGAAAATTTTAGTAAAGTCTACTAACCACAGAACTGTGCTCTAAAACAAGAAAGGAGGATCTCAGGCATCAGAAATGGAAGTATTTCCTGAAAAGGAGAGCAGATGCAGTGGTCAGCTGAGTGGAATCTTCCAGCTCATGCACAAGGCCGCGGTTGAGGATTTGGGGTCCTGGGAGTGCTGGGGGCCACATCTGGGAGGCTGGGTGTGAGGCTCACACTTCTGCTGTGTACCTCCCCCATCACCCTGTGCTCCAACATCGGCCCAGCTCCAAACCTGCCCATGCAGAGGTGCAGTATGGCTGGAGCCCTGGTCCTGGGACTTGAGCAAGACCTGCCTGAGGCAGGAGTGGAGCCGTCACCAGGGTAAGGACTGTTTTGAGCTAAATCCACTACATGGGGTGAGACTGAACTGATGCGTTTAGTTTCAGAGTATGAGGTTGAGGGCCATGAGCAGGGCTCCTGGGAATGCCTGAATGCAAAGAAGGGGCTGCCCACAAGGACAGTGCCAAACCCCCAACCAGGAATCACGAGACAGTGGAGGAAGGTGAGGCCACCGAGACAAAAAGTAAGTAAAGCATGCAGGAATGTGCACCCAGTGAGGAGAGGAGGACCTGGGGACATCCGGAACCAAGCTTAAAATGGTTTTAAGTTTCCTGGAAAGAAGAAAGGAGGGAGCGCAGTCGTGAGAGGAAGAGAGAAGGCTCTGGAGGAAAAGAGGTTTTGAAGGAATAACAGTGAGTGAGGAAGAGCAGTGGTGGTTGCTGTATATAAAGATACCTTCTTGAAAATATAACAGTCCTTAAAAGATCGGCTGAGGAAACCTTCATGCCACAGCAGTATGAGCAGAACAAGCTGGAAAGGTGGACAGAGGCTGGACATGGCTGACTGGAAGCTACAGTGCGAGTACGTGTCCAGTAGGCTCCTGGGGAGGAGGATGAGCAGCACCGAGCCCAGGCGATGCTGAGGCCATCTGCTGTGTGCTGGCCAGTGTCACTGAGGAAAACCTCCACCCAGAGCCACCAAAAAGAATATTCCCACAAGCTATCAGAGCATATTACAAACAAACAAACCTTAAAACAGATGTCCTAAAAAGGAGAGAAAATCGCATTGGTATCAGATTTCTCATCAGCAGGACTGAATGCCAGAGGAATAATTAAGTAACATAGTCAAAGAGAAAATAGCTTCCTTGTCATGAATTCTGTGCTCAAAATCAAGACAAATGAAAGCGTTCAAGAGTGAGTGTACTTGAACCACCACATGACCCAGCTATCCCACTCCTCGGTATTTATCCCAAAGAACTAAAATCAGCACACTATAGCAATACAACCACTTCAAGGCTTATAGCAGCATAATTCACAAGAGCCAAATTATGGAATCAACCCAGATGCTTGTCGATAGAGGAATGGATAAAGAAAATGTGGTGTGTGCACATAGTGGTGTTTTACTCACCATAAAGAAAAATAAAACGATGACATTTGCTGGTAAATGGATGGAACTGGAGAACATCATGCTAAGTGAAATAAGCCAGAGTCAGAAAGTCAGGCATGGATGTGTTCTCTCCTATGTGGAAGCTGGAGCAGCATAAGGCAGAAAGAGGGGGGTGCCATGAAAATATAAGGGAGCTCACCGGAGTGGAGAAGATGGGGAAGGAGGAGGAAAGGGAAAGAGGACAGACTGGGTTGGCGATGGAGATTACACCCCATGCATGTGTGAGTATGTTAAAATGAGCCAACAAATTCATCTCAGACTCTGGAGCAAGAAGACACTCCGCATGGCAGTCAATGGACTATGGCCTGAGGGCCAAATGCAGCCACCACCTGCTTTTGCGTAACCTGTGTGAGAAGAATGCATGTTGTATTTTTAACTGACTGAACATAAGAAATTTGTGAGACCCATGAAAATTATAGGAAACGTGAGGCGTGGTGTCCATAGTGAGGTTTCACTGGAATGCAGCACCTGCCTGTCTGATTCCTATGGCCTCTAGTGCTTTCGTGTCACAGGGGTAAATCGGCATGGCTGTGGCAGCGCCCACGTGGCCTGCAGAGCTTACACATTTACTATCTAGCCCTTTGCCAAAAAGTCGTGCCTCTCCTGAAGGATGTGACTTAGTAAAAAGAAATATGAACCCAGGAGAAAAGAATTAGATACACAAAATGAAGTGAACAATATAATCGATACATGTTTTAAAGAATATAAATTCTATTGAGTAATAATCATGGTATGAAAATCATTATTTAATACAATGAAAATGTGTAAAAACAAGTCATTGCTAAATCTCAGGTCACAATGTAACGGGGCAGAGGACCATTTGGAATGTGGATTGTCCAGCTTCTGTGGATTGTGGATTGTCCAGCTTAGGACAGTGGAGATACTGATGATATTTTTATCTTTTGGGAAAAAAAATCCCCATAGTTATATGTTTTAACTTTTTTGAGAGACATTTAAGAGTAAATAGAATGTGTCATTCCTGAATCAATAAAGGTAAAAAAAGAAGTTTCAATAAAACCTCAATCATCTAACCAAGGAAAGAAGGAGAGAAAAATACAATAAAACAGAGAACAGGTACTAAATAATAAGTAGAAAAGGGAAAAAAATAAATCCAAAAAAATAAATCCAGCTTTTGTTATTCCAATGTGAAAGAGGTCAAACTCACCCAGAGCAGACCCGACAATATGGCGCAGTGCAGTCCCCAAGATCCACAGCTGAACAGGTGACTTGCTGGTAGAAAATTGCTGGAAAATGACACCCGGCAGAAGACGGCCAGCACATCAGCAGCAAACCCGAAAAGGAGGATGAAACAGGCAAAAGGGGACAAAGAAGATGCTCCTTGTTGGTACAAAGACTGATTTATGGGCTCTGAACTTGTAGGGCCTCTCAAGTGTGCCGGCTCCGTTAGTGCTCAGCCACCGTGGGAAGTCCAGGCTCTGGTCTGGCAGTGCCCACTCAAGCCTCTCCCTCCACCACAGGTGGACGTTGGTCCGCTGGGCACAGAGCAGCAGGACGGCCATGTCCAGGCCCACAGGAGGAGCCGCAGTCCCTGGTCTCTGCACTTGCAATGCCTAGGACAGAGTTCATCCAGCTGGCATTCCAGATGCACGTCTTGGTAGCCTTTAGGAAAACAAGAGCTGGCCCCAAATGTAGAGCAGAGGAGCCAGAGTGCTGAGAAGGGTAGGCGCGGGGCGGAGAGCGTGGGGACCCAGGGTCCTGGCCCTTCGGGCTCCTGCTCTGTCTGCAGACACATCACTCCTGTTCTTGGCTGTCTCGTCCTTGCTCGCTGCTAACCACGCTGCGACCAGGGTCTGTCTGGGCCTTTGGGAGGACTCACGACTCACGACTCCATGACTTGGTGCCCACCTTCCGGGCGTACCTGGAGAGGAGGCCCACTCCCCAGGCCTTGTGCACACAGGCCACCTGTGCAGGCCGCCTTTCAGCAGGCCACGCACCCCTTCTGTGTTTTGCCTCAGCTGAGTGTTTTCTGAGCCAGGTGTGGCTGCCACGTTCCCATGTTGGGGCCTAGTCCTTTCTTCTGATCAGTTTCTGTTGTAGTTGTTGTTGTTTTTCATATTTAGGGAGCTGTTTTATTAGGTGCTGGAGAAAAATGAATTGTTTCCTCTGAAAGCCAACAGGGCCCCAACACAAGACCAGAGCCTGGAGTAAACAAGACTCCCCTGCGAGGGACCCTGCAGGTCACCTAGGCATGAGGCTGTCCAGCAGCTTAAAGAAGGACCTGGTCAAGGCTCTTATCTACCCTATGCCCAGTTTATGCTGACCTGACCTCTGCTCTGTCATGGGACACCGTCCTCATGCTCTTCCTAACATCCCAGCCAGGGCAGCCTCTGGTTGGTCAGATGGAAGGTGCCAATTCAGCCACAACCACAGTAGAAAGTCAGTTTAAAGGTTTATTGCTGACATTTCATGGGCAAGGAGGGTGCAAAGAATTGGGAGGAAAGTTCTTCAGCCTTAGGTCCCGAGAGGAAGAAATATGGAGTTAGGAAGAGAGAGAGAGACACAGAGAGAGAGAGGCACAACTAGCAGCATGTGCAAGGGGACATAATGGGGTCATGTCGAGTTTCCGGACCAAAGCCTGGTGGTCCATTCACAGGAAGTGGTAGGGAAGCAGGAGGCAGCTGCCAGGTGAGAGGGGCCTCTCTGTCCTGCCTCGGTCACCTCCTGGGCCCTGAGTGCGTGCTCTGATGCCAGGCAGCCACCTGTGTGGTGCTGTCCCTGTTGCAGGGCCACCTTCCAACCCCTGTCTCCCTCCCTCCCTCAGCACAGAGCTCAGCGAGCTCGGGGAGGAGGTGGAGAGACACCCCTGTGTGCTCTCACGTGGGCGAGAAGCAGTGCAACCACCCTGGGAAGCCGCATGGTGGTCTCCAAAACTAACGGAGCCACCCCGTGGCCAGCAGCTCCACTCCTGGGTGCAACCCTAAGGGATGGGAAGTAGGAGCCCACACACATCTCTGTACGCCTGCTCATCACAGCATTATTCTTATTGCCCCAAATTTTGGACAATCTAAATGTCCATGAACAGATGAATGGATAAATGAGAATGTGCTGGCTCCATAAGATGAGATCTCACTTATCCTTAAAAAGAGAGCAGAGTTGGACATCTGCCATGAGAGCAGGAACCTTGAGGACATCAGTTGGAATGAAATGAGCCAGTCCCCAAAGGACAGGTACCATATGTGTCCATTGATGTGTGTCCCTCAATGAACAGGCAGATCATTGAGACAGAAGACAGGCTGGGAGTTCCTGGCAGTGGGGAGGAGGATAAGGGGACAGTATGGAACGGGCATGGAGTTTTTGTCTGGAAGGTGGAAGTCCTGCAGATGGTGGGATGGATGGTGGTGTAGCCTGGCTGATATGCTTAGTGTTGCTGGGCTGTGGGCTCAGAAATGACTAAAAGGGTAAAGTTTGTGCTACATATATTTTACCACAATAAAAAAGTAATGTAAAAACCAATATCCCAATATCTTTGTGAAATGGATGTAGGTGGAAGTCATTGGAGGGGCTTTCAGGGCAGGGCCAGGTTAGCAGACCCTCTGTCCTTCCCAATGTCCATCTTCCTTCCTGTAGCCTGAGTTCATTCTGGATGGAGGGTCCGTGGTCCAAGTGGCCCACATACTTCCTCTTGAGTCTACAGCAGGACACCCAGAGTCCAGGCAGGGCTCAGGAGCCCCAGCTCAACCAGACACAGAGGACGTGTGGGGCGTTGGCTCAAATCTGCCGTCCCTGTGCCAGAGATCCATCTTCATGTCCCAACTTTGTGATGTGATTTTACTGGAATGTTGCGGGAACACAGCACATTATAGAATTAATTACGTTCAGCTTTGAGGCCTGGGACTAATTGATAGGCAGCTCTCAGCGCTATGGAGGCCTTCAGTTCCGGTTCCAGTGCTGCGGGTGCAGGCCAGGTCGGAAGCCAGGCTCCCTGCCACTGGCACTCCTTCTCTCCCCGCCCTCCCTAAGCTACTTCCCCCACTTCAAAGCCCTGCTTTCCCAGGGAGGGGCTCTGTCACCTGGGAAGGCAGCAGAGGGCCTGGGTGCTGCACCTGGTGCAGGTGGAGCTGGGATCCTAGAGTGGCTCTCGGGCTCTGAGTGTCTCTTTGTGGATCGGCTCTGCTCAGCCAGATAAAACCTCCCTGCTCTTCCTGGGCATTCCGTGCCCCCTCCTGCAGGGGCCTCTCAGGAGCTTGTCCTCCTTAGGCGATGAGGATTGAAAGACTGTGTGATCCCAGCGATGAGCATATTTTCAGCAGGAATTTGCACTTTGGCTCAAATGCTTCCCAACTGATGTAGCTACAGGCAGCAGGCTGTCCCCCGCATGTCCCTGAGTCAATGGTTTCCTTAAGATCTGGCTAACCCCTCTATGGGAAGTTCCAGAAACCACCGAAGAGCAGGGAGCTTTGGTCTGCAGTTTCTGTTGCTTCTCAGACAACCAGGTTGTCAGTTCCATGGCCTTGGATGCACCTCAGCGGCCATCTGAAAATCTCCGACGATCTTCATAAATCATGAGATGAGCATTTCTGGCAGAAAACCCAAGTTCCGTTCAAAGCAGTGAGCTACTCACTGGGAATCCTGAGATGAAAGGAGACAAAATCTTGGTTCTCATAAGCTAGTGGAAAATGTGATGTCTAAACACATTGTCAGCCCCACTATGGGGACGGGGACGTTTCAGAGTAGGAGGCAGAGGCAGGCTTGTTCCATGGTCCCTGGATGGCCAAAGCCAGATGCCCGAGCGGGTGAAGGAAGGCCCTTTGCAGTGCTGTGTAACCTTCCCCGTGCCTCACCGACCTCCACGATCTGCTCACCCCATGAAGGTCAGAGGGATCGACTCTACTGCTGATGTTTCAGGGTGGCCTGCCTGCAGCAGGGTGCAGCCAGACAGAGTGATGTGTTTGAGTTCACCAGGCAGCGGAGGAGGGGACAGAGGAAGCAAAGACCCACAAGTCCAGGAAAGCGTGGCATTCTCACCCTGCTGGGAGGTTTGGCATGGCTCACGTTCACAGGAAATGTGGGGCGAGTGTGGTTCCCAGAAAAGGGCAGGTGCTGAGGGTGAGACCCCAGTGAGCCAGGTCACAGGGGTCCTGCAAACCTTTTTTCAGGGGCTGGGAGACACAAATGTGTTCTAAGCAGGGATCAGCGAGGTGCATGGAAGCAGCCTTACAAGCCAGGTGTGTAGTAGGTGCTCAGTTCACGTCTGTGAAACAAATCTATTTGCTCAGAAATTATCTCTGAGCATTCGTTAACACAAAGAACTGAATGGCAGTGAAGGCCCACAATAGGTCTATTACATGCCCATGTCTGTTTTAGACCATTCACGGAATAATTATCAGGATGGCTAACAATGGATGATTTATTATAAATATCAGCTTTGCTGCTTGTTAATTCAAAACCAAAATATTTGCCCATTTTCATCCCAAAGGGAAAAATCTAGTTAGTTTGTTCCCCATATTATAACTACGAAATTAAATTAAATGAACTGCATAGGGGTAAATAAACTATTTAATTTAATTCACAGGACCAAGAATAATACTGAATACATCCATAGTTGGCTAAATAAACCAATTAGCTATTTTCTCTTTAGACAGCACAAGCCAACAGTGGAGCCACAACAAAAACAGAAAAGATAAAGTAAAAGAACTTGACTTAATTAAGAGTAACCCTAAAGGTCTCTGCCACTGCCTGTGGCTTCTGACTCCCTGGGCCTCTTGGGCATCTCGCAGGTGGGTTACTGGTGAGTTTTTGTCACAGATTGAGAGAAATAAGCCCATGAGGTTTAAGATGCTCTTTCTCCCTCGTCCAGCACAGTCCTAAAGGATGAGAAATGTGGACGTCACACCGTGGGCAGGATCTGAGTCTGCAGTGACAACGACTTAGGCCTCAGTTCTTGGTGGCGCTCATGCTGGGGGGTGTAGGCGAGCTTCACAATCTCCCTTGACCTCAGTCCCACCTCTAGAATGGGAACAGTCACAGGACTCCTTTCCGTGATGGACGGGGTGAGGATCAAATAGGACAGGGACTACGATGGCCGAGCCTGGACAGCAGAGCCCGTGGCAGGTCTCTGCCTAGCAGTTTGCTGCTCCAGGCACTGTCCTGCTGGGACAGTGGGGACTGCCCTGCTGTGGGAAGCAGAGTAAATCCTCTCATCCACTGTTTGCCGAGCTTGGCTTTTGACTCCAGGTGGAGATAGGTGTTGATAGATAAATAGGACCCCCAGGGTGCCCTCTGGGCCCCTAGAGTCAGGAAAGGTCCTCATAGAAAACAGAAGTGGAATTTGATACAAATATGCTGGAATGACAGGTCAGAGTTGAGATAGACTTCAACTTAAGGCCTTGGCCTCAAGGGTCTTAGGAAGCTGTGGACACATTTGCTGACTGTAGTTTCGAGCCTGATAATCCTAGTTTCTGCCTTTTGCAGAGGTCAATTCTTGGTACAAATGAAGCTGACTCGGTGAGCTGAGGTTTCCTGATTAGTTTCACGTTGGCCCAGGGGTCAGTGTCACAGAGAGGAGGAGGACAGAGAGTGGTGGGGCTGCTGGGATGCATCCTGGGCTAGGGTCAGGGGCCTGGCCAGGTCTAGGTAGGCACCAGGTTGTCCTCTCTCTGGGCCTCAGATTCCACATTGGCGCAGCTCTCGTTGGGACTGAGATTTGCTAACTCTGCCTCTGCTGGATCTTTGTCAGCGGCCACAGCGGCATGAACTGAAGCTAGTGTCAGAGCAGAGGGACTGAGCCCAAGGGCCCTACAGTCCAAAGGGTCGTTTGGAAGTCCAGGACATATTTTATGACAGGGTTGATGGGTGCCAAAGTGCCACCCCAGTGCCAGGGAGTGGTCGTCCTGGAGGAAAGAGAGCCAGCCTTGCCTGGGAAGTGGAGGTCTGGAAACACCTCCCGGGGGAGCTGAGACTGGACAGGAGTCCTCCAGGACATGAAGGAATTGACGAGTAGAAAGCTGGAAACTGCCTAGAGTGTGATCTTAGTAGGGACCCCGAGCTCTTGGTGCTGCTGGAGTTGAAAGACATCTGGACACAGAGAGGCATGGCTGAGATCTAGGAGGACTTTCTCAGGTTTGCTAAGAAATAAAGTTGGATCCTCTGAGGTCAGGGTGACCCTAGTGGAACCTGAAGGAGAGAGGGGGCTGACAACAGAATCAGATTTGCATTGGAAATACATCTCACAGGGAGGCACAAATGCATTTCACACGTGGAACTCCTGTCCTGCTCCGATACGTTGGCTTAGGAGGGTTTTTAAGAGTTTGTTGTTTTTCATTTGCTTTTTTTTTCTTTTTTTCTTTTTCTTTTGGTACCAAGGATTGAACTCAGGGGCACTCGACCACAGAGCCACATCCTCAGCCCTATTTTGTGTTTTATGTAGAGACAGGGTCTCCTTGAGTTACTCAGCACCTTGCCATTGCTGAGGCTGGCTTTGAACTCGCGATTCTCCTGTCTCAGCCTCCTAAAGTGCTGGGATTACAGGTGTGCACGCCCATGCCTGCCTCATTTGCTTTTGTTTTAAATCAGAGGATGGAGCGACTGGGTAGCTTCTGACTCGGAAACGCTGGCTCTGAGAGACACCCTGGTGTAGACTCTTGTCTCCAGTTGACCTTCAACTGATGGATGTATGGAGGGATGGAGGGATGGATGGAGGGATGGAGGGAGGAATGGGTGGATAGAGGGATGGAGGGATGGAGGGAGGGATGGGTGGATAGAGGGATGGAGGGATGGATGGAGGGAGGGATGGATGGATTGAGGGCTGGTTGGAGGAAGGAATGGAGGGAGAAATGGGTGGATAGAGGGATGGATGGATGGAGGGATGGAGGGATGGATGCAGGGAGGGATGGATGGATGGAGGGAGGGATGGATGGATGGATGGATGGATGGAGGGAGGGAGGGATGGAGGGAGGGATGGATGGATGGAGGGAGGGATGGAGGGATGGAGGGAGGGATGGAGGGATGGAGGGATGGAGGGAGGGATGGATGGATGGAGGGATGGATGGAGGGAT
>CM053401.1:5912336-5939671 GCA_028644305.1 Xerus rutilus
TCGCCGTTGCTGAGGCTGGCTTTGAACTCGCGATTCTCCTGTCTCAGCCTCCCTATGTGCTGGGATTACAGACTTGCGCCACTGCGTCGGGCTCTTTTAAGGACACCTCACATCTAACCCTAGCACCCTCCCTTCCTCTCTAATCTCCCCCATCTCCATTAAATGTGTTGGACCAGCCCAAGCAATTTCTGAAGCAGGGCCCCGTAGGAAGAAGGTGACCTTTGTCAGCATTTGAAGCACGTGGACCAGACACTGCCCCAGGGTTCCAGAGTTCGTGTGCAGCAGGACTCTGATTCTGGTGATAGGAGAGACAACCACATTGACCTCCCACTGGGGAGAGGACTTCTAGGTCACCTCTTCACTGCGTAGGGGCATGGGTGGAGCTACCTGCATCCAGGGAATTAAACTGGGACATCCCAGGGGTGCAGACTGAGAGGTGTGGACAGGGATGTGCGCTGGAGTGGTCCTTGCCATGACCACAGAGCCCGCTGGAGAGTCTGCTCACCTGTCCTCTCCCAAGCGGGGATGACGCTCTCGCCGGGAGGTGTGATGTGGATCTGTGCAGGTGCAATGCGGGATGGTGGGGTTTGCCATACTCTACCAGGACCACCCCAGTATCCTATCAGGTGTCAAACCCTCAGAACTGCCTGTGAAGACTCCCCTCTTGGACACAATGGAGCAGTAGGATCTCTCTGCCTGGCTTCCAAACCCCTGTCAGTTCTCTGAGTTACACTTTCAAATGTAAATGAAACCTGTCGTTCCTTGCTTGCAACTCTCCCACCTCAGAGTGGATGCAAAAGCCCCCATCTTGGCAGTCTTTGGGACTGGTTCTCAGGACCCTCTGCTTGTCTTTACTAATAATCCAAATCTTGCACCATCCTATCTGTTCACAGTCTGGTGCCTGTTCTTCAAGTAGCCTGAGCATGGCCCCACCACAGGGCCTTTGCATGTGATGTTGTCCCTTCCTGGGTTGCCTGCCCATTGGTTTAGCGGCTTTCTCTTGCACATATCCAGTTGCTGCTGAAATGTGAGCTCCTTAAAGAGGCTCACAGAGCAGGCCTGTCTACAGTGCAGGCTCTTGCCCCTCAGCTCCATACCCTGGACCCTCTGTAGTTTTCTGCACTCCATGTTTCGGGGCCTGACTTCCTGACACAACATTGTGTTTTGTGGACTACCTGTCGTGCTTGCTCTCTGAGAAAGCAGGGACTTGCTGTCTTGCTTACCAAAAGGGCCCTCCACCCAGACACACCTGCACGTTGTAGGGCCCCTTGCGAGCTCCTGGAGTGGATGGAAAACTCACTCAAGAAAGCACCTCCAGTGCACCCACGATGCATGTCACTTCACGTCCACGTGACAAGTACTTAGACTCCTTGTGGTGGATGTCTCTGGCGTCCCTCCCTTCTGCTGGGTGGTGAGCTTGGGAAGCAGGGCTTTTCCACAGAACTCCGGAGCCATGTTCAGTGTCTGGGCTCTGATCCTGGCTCAACCACTTAGGAGTTAAGCACACTTTTGCCAAGGTTCTCCATCCAGCCTCATCCCTGAAATGGAGATCACGGTTGCCCCGGGGCCTCTCCCAAGCTACTGAGATGCCCCAGATGGAGTTGTGCAGTGTAGGCTGCAAACTGTGCCAAAGAGGACGGAGCCCCGGCGAGCCACAGCCTGTGTGTAGACACAGACAGGAAGAGGCTACACCTGAGGCAGGTGCAGGGGGACAGGGGCAGGTGATGGAAGGTGTACGGCAGGTGCCTTCAGTAGTCAGAGCACATGCAGAACTCAGGGGTGCATGGGAGGGGCTCCCCAAGGATACCTGGATGTCGGCAGCAGGCTCCCAGGTTGAGCTGAACAGGACAGATGGACAGGAGTTTAGGACTAGCAAGGCAGGCTGAGACAGACACCAGGGGAGGCTTCTAGCCCTCCTTCCCGCTCTCCTTCCATCCTCCCTTTCCTTGAGTCTTCATCAAAATCACTGATGCCTCTGATGTCCCCAGGCACTGCACGGGGCATCGGAGGGGCAATGTTGACCTAAGAGAAATACTCGTGTCTCCTGGAGCTCAGAGGCCCATAAAGAGAGGATGGCTCGACTGCTGCAGGGCCACAGGGTGGCAAGCCCCACAGGACTGTGCTCATAGTCCTTTCAGTTAATAAAAGAGGAGCCGGGCGTGGTGGCCACGCCTGTAATCCCAGCGCTCTGGGAGGCTGAGACAGGAGAATCGCGAGTTCAAAGCCAGCCTCAGCAATGGCGAGGCGCTAAGCAACTCAGTGAGACCCTGTCTCTACATAAAACACAAAATAGGGCTGGGATGTGGCTCAGTGGTCGAGTGCCCCTGAGTTTAATCCCCAGTACCGAAAAAAAGAGAGGCTGGAAGTGTAGCTCAGTGTTAGAGCAAGTCCTTAGTGTCCACGATGCCCTGGGTTTGATTCCCAACACCAAAAACAACAGAAAATACTAATTAAAAGAAGGAATTAAAAAGACTGTAAGAGGGACGAGTGCTCCATTCTTCACTGCTGAACCCACCACTCTGCCACGTGTAACTTGGAGGTCACACTTTTAAACTCCTCTAGAAGTCATCTGATCCTGTGCCTCTGGCTGTCTGGATGTAGCAGCTGACAGAATGTAGGGTAGTGGAGACAGGGGTCCGGGAAGACACACAACACAGCCAGAGAGGGGATTTGCTGTTAGGTTTTTACTGATCCCCAAATATAATTAGTAATATCCAGAAACTTCCTCTTGCCTGATATACACATGGGACGTCATGGCACCTACTGAGCTCAGTATTAGAAATACGTTGCTATCATGCATAGCTAAGTAGAACAAATAAATAAATAAAATTAAAAACAAAAAAAAAAAAAAGGAAAAAAGAAAAAGAAATACCTGTGTAGAGACATGTGGGCAGCTGGTGAACTCGCCACCCTTGGGTTTGGGGTGTGGGGAGGTATGGGATTTCACACCAGGACTTCTTGAATTCACATATTTTATTGCTGTGTGTTTGAGAAAGGCTACAGGCTGAGGGAGACAGATGTTCTGTTATCTTTCCTGTGAGTCTTTAGGGGAGAAAAAACAACCTGCGGTGACATGGCCGAGCCAAGGCAAGTCCAGGCGAAGGCCCAGCCAGGGTGGACAGTTTGGGGCACGGATCTGAGAGCAGCTTCCTGTGTCTCAGTGGCCTCAACCAGCCCTGGAGAAGGGGGTGGATAGTTACTGTGTTCCCAGAAGATGCCAGGCACAAGATGGCATCTATCTGCACGACGAGCCCGTCCTGGGCAGAGGACATGCTATGATTGGATATCATGCAATGAAGAACAGGCTCAGGTGGCCTGAGCCACTCACCTTATGGCGGGACTGTAAAATGCCACCACTTTACACAAGCCCCGAGCCTGACTCTGGACTTCCACATCCCTGGTCCAAGCCAGGCATGACATTTCAGCCTAGGGGTGAAGCTGTTCTATCCGAGCAGACGTCCGGCCTCTCCACCACATCTGCCCCAGGAGAAGCAGACCCAAGGCAAACCTTCATCCGTGCAGAAGACAGATGACCCGCGGGGGTGGAGCCCCCCACCCCGCCTCCCATCTGAGTCTTAAATAACAGCCTTGTTCTCTGGCCAGAGTCTCTGGGGCTGGTCCTGGAGGCACACAGGGGACAGCTGCTCTCTATATGGGCTTCTGGGTGTACAGAAACCCATGTCCACCCTCAGCCTGGCTGACCCCTAAGCCACCCTCCTGTTCTGCAGTCCCTGCTGTGGATGAGGGGGATTCTGCACACCTTGCCCCTCTTGGTTTGGCTTCAGCTCCTCCCACCCCATCCCAAGAGCCAGGCCACTTAGGTGGTTTATTTACAACCACACTCCCATCCCTGGTTTTAGAGAGTTACAAGATGCTATTGTTTAGAGAGAGAACCATTTACTAATTTGTGTACGTGTCCATTCTGTCATTCACTAGGGATTCTCTCAGCACCAGCTCTGTTCTGCTAGGCTTGGTCCTGGGCCTCAGGGTGACAGGGAGACACAACTTCGCCCATGTCTTTGAGAAGCCCATGGTCTAGTGACGGGCTCAGGGACAGTCCTGGAAACCTTAAGTGTAGCTTGGAACATGTTATGTTAGAGCCCATGAAGCCAGGCAGGCTGCACAGAGGAGGGATACCAACTCCACATGGGCTGGGAACAGGGCCTGCCTGAGCAGGTGAGCTTGGGTGAAGCTGATCACTGACTTGGGATTGTCCCAGAGGAAAAGGAAGGATGTAGGAGGAATAGACAGCTTCTACCGGACGGTGACCTGGACAAAAGAACAAGACCACTGCTCCTGTAGCAGGAGCACAGGGGACAGGGAAGATGACTTAACCCCTCCGGGATGATGTGGATCTGCCTGGCATCTGTCACAACTGAGCTGCGTGGACGCTACAGTTATGTCAGTGGCTCTATGCAGGCTGCTCCAGGGCTGGCTTCTAGGGCCACAATGCCAGGAACAGCTGGGCGCCAGGTGGCCCAGGACTGTGGGCCCCTGCGTTCTTGGGTAAATTCAGAACAGCTGAGCATCTCTGGCCCTTTCCTCGAGGCACATTGTCCATCCAGGCCTCCCTTTAGCAGAAAAATCAAGTTTCATTCCTGGGAGCTCTGGGGATTTGGAGCCATCCACAAAGCCTGCCCCTTCCTCTCCTTCCATTCATTAATTACTGTTGTCAGGAACTTCTATTTATCAGGCACCAAGCACAGGTTTTGGGGAGAGATAGACCCTTGTGGAATGTTCTTGATCTGATACGATTGGACTCTAGGAGAGCTACCAGACCACGGATGTTAGTTAATTAGGAATTTGGAGCCTGCCATTCAAAGATGGTTGATAAACAGCTCTAAGCATTATTATCTCCCCAGCCAACTGAGCAGTTGGTCACCTCCCTGCCAAGCCACCCACCCCCTGGGAGGGGAGTGGCTCCCCTGCATGGTGAACAGCGTCTGATCTTTCCAGGCAGCCCTGCCAAGCAGCCCCGGCCAGTCAGGACAGATAGAGCCCAGTTACTAGGACTGATGACTGTCTGTCCAGTCTCCTGTCCTCACTCAGGCCTCATCTTCCTCACTTGCAAGATGGGGCCATTCCCAGGTCCCCACCTGCAAGGCTGCTGTGTGAAAGAGATCCCAGGATGAAAGAGGTCTGGCCACAGGACCCTCCGACAATGGTGAGGTTTCAGGAACACATTTTCTCATTGGGATCATTGTGCCCTTAAATTGCTGGGGGGCTCCTATGACCCTTGAGGGGAAAATACCAACCGCTGCTTGTTGGAAGTTCATTCTGCAATGGTTCCCCTGGCAAGGCTCAGCTACTTGGCTTTGAGCGTCTCCCAATGCAATCCACAGTGGGTTAAAAATATCCAGTCACCCACCGGACCTAGAAGTGGATTCCCGCGAGTCCTTGGAGTGAATCTGTGTACCTCCCAGTCTTGTGCCCTCAGGTGTGGGGCCAAGGACATTGGGCAGAGGGTCGGAGAGACCGTGGAGGCCGGGCACACTTGTGAGGCAGAATTGAGGGAAAAGGGGAAATGAGTTCACAGAACTCAGGCTGAGCAAAGAGTGCTCATTTTTTTTCTGTCATCCTTCTAGAAATATCACCAAAATTGAATGCTAAACAGTTCCCAGGAAAGCGAACAAAACGGCCCTGGGATTTCAGCTGCAGCGTTTTGGAGGAGAGGGGAGACGGAGGCTGTGTTATTTTGTCTCCTTCAGAGCATGGATAGATGGGTGAGGTTTTCTCTTCGGTCCCCAGTAGTATCATGAGCCAGAGCCTGTCTTTCTGTCCCTGGCTGGGACGCTCTCAGCAGAGGCTGAGACTGAGGCTTGGGGAAAGCCAGCTGGCCCCCCCTGGAGGGGTGTCCCCTCCTGCTCAGAGAGAAGCTGGAAGCTGCTGCTCTGGAGCCCTGGCCTGGGGTGGGCACAGCTTCCTCCCTGCCACACTGCCTGGTGACTGCTTCCCAAGCACACTGCGAGGCCCGCGCTTGCGTCTGTTCCCCATTACAGTGTGGACTCAATTGTTTCTGGCACCCGATCACCTTCTTGGCACCTCAAAAGCCCTCAGTATGTCTTGGCTGATTGAATAAATGAACAATCCTTTGCCCAGAGCATGTTTGCCGAATTACAGGACACTAAGTAAACTTTTCATGCCTGTTATCCTAACTGGACTTTTGTAAACACCCAAGGAGGCAGAGATGATGGGGGATGATCATCTCCATTTAACAGAGGAAACTCGGTGCAGATAAGTCATGTGACTTACCCAAGGACAAAATGCTAGTGACTGGGCCAGGTGGCTTGGTCCCCAGACCCACTGCTTCTGCAAGATGATGGAAAGACTGAGGGCCCCAGGCTGAAGGTCACCAGGAACTCAGCCACTGCCCCAGTGGTGCCTGCTTCTCTTCTCCCCAGGAACCTCCACGGGGCTTGAGTCCATGTGGACACCCAGGTAGGCAGTCACTGGGCTCTCTGTACCTGCCCTCTCCCTGGCTGGTTCCCACCCTGTCAGCAGGCCCAACACGGGGATGCAGAGGCCAGGAGTGGGCGTGAAGATCCCTGCTTTCCCAGGAACGCTAACACTCTGGCCAATTGGGAGCCCCTCTGCCACCAGGCTCTGCTCAGGAGGCCATAGGGCATGTTTCCAGGCAGATGTTGGTCCCCGGCCACATGAGTTTACCCTGCTGGGCCCCTGCTCATCTGGCCCAGCTGTGCATGAGCTTTAGAACTAATCCACAAAAATGTCCCTTTCAGCTTTGATTGGCTGCTGGTGACATAATAGGAATCTAGGGGAAGTGATTTTGTTGCATATCCTGTTATATATGTCTTTGATTATTAAACATGGGGCAGTCAAGTTAATTATGTCGGTGTAAGTACAGATGCGTTGACAAAATAGTTTGAAAATATCAAGTCCAAACAACTGAGACCTGATTAGCGTGGTCACAAAAGAGGAGTCCTGGGCAGCAGGTGAGACTTCATCTAGATTAATATCTAAACTCAAGTTTCGTGGCCAGCTGAGGCCCTTCCTTGAATGCTCTGCTACCTGGAAAGACCGTCCAAGAAGGTGGGAGGTTTATTTGAAAGCCATAGACAAGGCAGCCTGTCCCCAGGGAACGGCACTGTGTGTAGTGCAGGGTGTGTGGTACAGTGCGGGCAGGGCTGCTGAGAAGGAAGGCCTCCGGCGACTACCTACATACACTGTATCAGCTTCCTAGCACTGCAGTGACAGAGAGCCCTCGACAATAGAGATGTGCTCTTCCACAGTTCTGGAAGCCAGAATCAAAGTGCCAGCAAGTTCCTTCCCTGGGTGGTGCAACAGACGCTGCACTCAGCCTCTCCCCGGCTTTGGAGCTTTGCTGGTGATCTGTGCCATGCTTTGGCTCTGGACACCACTCCAGCCTCTGCCTTCATCTTTCCATGTGTTCTCTCTGGGCCTGTGGCTGTGTTCAAATCCCTCCCTTTTCAGTGATGACCTGGCCTCAAAATTGGGAGAGGGTCATGCTAATGGCTTTGTCTTAATAGTGCTGATTATTCTTCCAGGACACGCCTCCCAGGAAGACCACACTCAATGGCTCTGGAGTTAGGATTTCAACATGCTCATCCTCTAACCAGTGCCTGGAAAAAGACTTTAACATAACAATGAGGCTGTTGTCTGGGATACTTTCCAGATCTTCCACCTGAGCAAGTCAATTTCACTCACTGGACATGAATTTCTTCACTTTAAAATGGATGAATGGTAATCGTAGGAAGAGGATGTACACGTCCGGTTGTTCTAGCAAGATGAGAAATGAAAGACCAGAGAAGACAGTGACTCAGTCAAGTTTACAGGGAGAAACTGGGAACGTTCTGCAAGACCCGTTGCCTTGATGCCCTGCTAGCTCTTTCTGTTTTGCTGGGCAGCCTCTCCACTTATAGTATTGCTACTCTGCATTGAGTATGTTTTCCCCAGAAATACACAGATAGCATAAAAAAATCCTTTGAATGAAATATAGATGATTGAGTTCTAGGGTCAAATTCACCTTTACTTACCCATATGGGTTTAGGTGTTGGTAGGCCTCTATTAAGCATATATGATTTGGTGCATATTGTATATCAAATTTTAATTTAGCTTCTTAATTGGGAAATGTTGAACATAGGTAAATGACAGTGTTCACCAAAATAAAATCTAACTATGTCCTGTTTTATAAGAGACTCAGGTAAGAATACTGTGATACAGATGCTTTAAAATTTAAAATATGGCTAAAGATATATCAGACAAATGCTAGTCAAAAGCATAATTAATATTAGAAAACATATTTCAAGTTAAAATAGTTGGTAGGGATTTGAATAGTTGTTACTTATAATAAAAAGAACATTTATCAGAACATAACTACCATGAAACTGAATACAACCAACAACATAACTTAAAAAATCATAAAGCAAAACTTTGCAGAGTTATAAAGAGAAATGATCAAATCCATAACAACCAGAGTAATATATTTTAATAGACTTCTTTTGAAACTGTTACAAAAATAATATTAAAACTGAGTAAAATATGGAAAATATGTAAAATTTGAACAACATATTGAAAGGCTTAATCTATTTAAGTTCCTGAAAAACACAGAATACTCATATCTTAAGGATATCCATGTACTGTCTCAAACACTGATCAAGTAATAAATCTGAATGCAATTTCAACCAATACCAAGCAATTTATATAAAATAGATTATGATCTATTTGAAAGAAACACAATGGCTGGGTGCTGTAGTGCATGCCTGTAACCTCAGCACTTTGGGAGGCTGAGACAGGAGAATCGCGAGTTCAAAGCCAGCCTCAGCAACAGCGAGGGGCTAAGCAACTCAGTGAGACCCTGTCTCTACATAAAACACAAAATAGGGCTGGGATGTGGCTCAGTGGTCAAGCGCCCCTGAGTGTAATTCCTAGTACCAAAAGAAAGAAAGAAAAAGAAAGAAAGAAAGAAAGAAACACAATGAAAGAAAATCAGAGCTCAATGAAATGATACTACCTCCCATCATATGTTTAGACACTAAAAAAGTAAAAGGAAATTTTCAATAATCTATAGAACAAATAAGCACACATCATGTAAATAATGTATTTAAAACTAAAGAATTAAATGATTACCCATAAAACTCTTTCAGGTACAACTAATGTATCATTTAGATGGAAATTTATAACTTTGAAGGCATATATTAGGAAATATGAAGCTTAAAAATTAATAAAATAAACACTGAACTTGATAAATTAGAGAAACAAAAATGCAGTCAACCCAAAGAGAGGAAAAGCAAAGATATAATAAAAAGTAAATCTTACAAAAATATTAGAAAGAATCTCTGAAATCAAAACTACCTATTTAAAAGGCTATCAAAACAGAAAGATCTCTGGTGAGAATTACTGAGGAAAAAAGTAAACTCAAAAATAAAATTTTTAGGAAGAAAAAGAATTTTTAGCGGATACATAGAGATTTATTCCAGTTAATGTAAAAAATTTAGATGAAATGAATAATGATTTAAAAATATAAATGACTAGAATTGAGATAATGAGAAATAAAATATCTGAATAAAACAATTACCCTTGGAAGGTAAACTTCCCAGCCAGGCATTGTGGTGCATGCCTGTAATCTCAGTGACATGGGAGGCTGAGGCAGGAGGATTGCAAGTTGGAGGCTAGGCTCAGCAACTTAGTGAGGGCCTAAACAGCAGAGCTAGAACTTGTATCAAAATAAAATTTAAAAAGGGCTAGGGATGGGGCTCAGTGGTTAAGCACCACTGGGCTCTATCCTTGGTACCAGAACAAACAAACAACAACAAAACAGTATAAATTTACCAAGGTAGATGTAGATGACATCTAGAGAGGTTATCAGTTGTAACTCCTGTAGGAAGATACTAGGCTTCCATTGTTTTATGAATATTTTTCCTAGACTATCAGTGCACAAATAAACTCTCTCTTTCCTAACATGTTTCTGAGAAGAGAAAAATAAAGTTGTCCAACTTTTTTATGATGTTAGTGTTAGCTTGATTCCAAAACTGGAGGACACAGCAAGAAGAGAAAAATTGTAGATTGTCTCACTGAGATAAAGGCAAATATCATAAACAAAACAGCAGTAAATCAAATTTAGCTGTGTATTAGGACATTTTGTGCTAAATTTATCCCAGAATAAACACCATAAAGGCCATCAGATATACCAGAGCACCAATAAATTAGAGGAGAAAGATACACATTCTCAATCGATGCAGAAAAACAATGTGGTGATAAAATTCAGCACATCTTTATAATAAAAACGAACAACAAAACCTAACGAGAAAAGATGCCAATCATCAAAATAAGTCATCAAAACTTCTCAATAAATTTCAGAGGACAAAATACATTGTCAAGCAAACTCAAACTCAGTTAAAAATCAACAAATATCGGGAAAAATTTCCTAATACTGGAAAATCGAACGGACTTGTAAACAACGATGCGTCAAAGAAGCAGCCCTGATGGAAAGGAGGAGAGTGAGATCACAGTAGGTGTGGGCCTCAGCCTCCGCAGCTTTCAGGGGGAAAGGGTCGCACGTGAGGTGGCGATACTCCAAAGAGTGTCTCAGAGCAGTAAAGTCATCTTCATAAACAAACCGGAAGAAGAAAATGCCCAAGTCCAGAGCAACCACAGGAAGAGAAGGGTAAAATATGAAGACCGAGTTGGATGATGTAAAAAATAAAAGCTTATGAAAAGATCATGAAGACAAAGTCTGGTTTGTGGAAGGTTGGAAAAACGAATGAGTGTCCAGACAAGATGATGGGGCTCAAGAGGAGAGAGTGAAGATACAAGGGCCCTTGTCAGGCCTGGAAAAAGTGGTGGTCCAGTGACCAACATTAGTTAAAGGACAGTGACGAACATTGGGGCAACTTCATGCCTGTCACATCCGCAGTTAGAGGAAGTGGATCCCCAAGTCGTGGTCAAACCAGCCGAGAAGATGGTCTGGAAATCTTCATATTTATGGTATAAATCAAGTTCATCCTCAAACTCCTCGCCACCCCGCAAACTCTCAGCCAAAATGTTCTGGGTGATTTCCAGCAGATGTTTAAAGATGCCATTTAATCAATTCCAAGGACATTTTTTCAGGAAGTCTGAGGAGAAGGAGGAACACTTCTCAATTTACTTTTTGAAACTTGCATTATTATGCTAATATAACCAACTAGATTATAATCACAGAACCCTGAAAAGCAGTGTCTCTTGAGAACTCTGGTGCAAAAATCTGTCAGGGAAAGTTTCTGTAAACTGAATCCAAGGAAACATGCACTGCTGTGGCTGGGAAGTGGTTCAGGGTGCCCCAAGACTTCCCATGGTAAAAGTGAACTCCCAAGTTGGGTGCTAAAAGGGTGGGAACTTAATCTGACTCCAGTGTGTAGAGAGGGTTTTGCGGATGATGTGGATTAGATGACAGCTTTACAATGGAGCCCAGTATTGAATCCTAGTGACTTAAGGAGAAGAGGGAGAGAGACTAGACATGCACATATGTATGTGTGCTCTCTGACTCTTGTATGTGATGCTCTGCTCCACCTTGGCACCCTACCAGCAAGAAAGTCATCACCCAATGAGGTCCCTAGACCTTTCACCTCCAGAACCTGGAGTCAAAAGAAACCTCTTTTCTCTATAAAGTAGCCTGTCTCAGGCACTTCATTATAGTAACACAAAATAAACCAATACACACACAAGAAGTCATAAAGCAGAAAAGCCAAAAGAAGTTTATCACAGCAATACAATTTTGGTTTAACATTATAAAATCAATGTAATTTATTATAAGAGCAGGCCTAAATTTCAATAGATGCAGAAATGTATTTGCTAAATTCAACATTTGTTAATGATTAAAAAAAAAAAACACAAAAAAACCTCTTTTCAAACTTTCCACTGCAGGGCACTTTCTCAACCTGTTGAAAGGACTCTCACAAAAGCCAAGAGTAAAGCTCAATGAACCTGACACAAGGCACAGATACCCACACTCGTCATTCTTCTTTAATTCCACACTGGCTGTCCTAGCTTGTGCAATAGTGAAAGGCACTCAATCTGAAAGAAAGAAGTAAAGTTGTCTTTATTTGCAGAAACATATTGTCTGTGTGGAAAATTCTGTAAAAAAAATGTTTTCAATTCTATAACAAAGTGAGTTTACCCAGGCCACAAAGTCATTATATAAAAAATCAAATATATTTCCCAGAATAGCTGTGGACAGTTACAATTTGAAATTGAAATAAACACTATCATTTACCAGAACATCAAGAACGTGAGATACATAGGTAAAAAATTAAGAGTACTGGGAAGCTCTGTACCCCAAACCCTATGGAACGCTACTGGGTGAAGTCCAACCTAAGTGGATGGAGATACAGAGCATCCATGGATTGGAAGAGTTCTGCTCAATCCAAAATTCTTAAATTCAACTACAGATTGAATAAAATCCGAATCAAAATCACCGTAGAAGTTTTTTAATTGGCAAGCTGATTCTGAGTTTTATGTGGGCTGCAAAGCACTTTGAAACAACTTTGGGAGAATTGTAGCACCGGAGTCAGAGCTTCTGGTAATGAGGCCATTGTATTATTGGTAGAAGACAGACTTCACAGATCAACGGAAAGAACAGAGAGGGGAAAATAGACCTTTGCACACATGGCCAGTTGAATCTCAAGAAAGCCGCCAGAGCAATTCAAAGGGAACAGTCTTTCCAACAAGTGGTCCTTGAACAATTGGGTGTCCGACAGAAACAAGGAGGCTCAGCCCTCACCCCGCACCGTGCCAACAACGGCTGTGGAGAGAAGCGCAGCCAAGGCAAGAGCAGCTCAGACTGTGAGACTTCCAGCTAAGGGCGCAGGAGGAATCCGCCGTGGCCTTGAGCAGGCGAAAATGGCTAAGTGCACACAAAGTAAATACAAAAGGAAAAATCGCACAAAGGTGACTTCATGAAAATTAAAACCTTTTGCTGTTCGTAAGACAATAATTAAGAAAATGAAAATAATGAAGTGCTATTTGAAGAGTAGAGAGCGGACAAAGAGCTAGTATTCACAATGTATGAAGAATTCCCGCAACTCAATGCTAAGAAGAATAACCTGATTTTTAAAAACGTGGCTTTAAGAGTTGAGTTGTTTCACTAAAGAGGATACAAGGGTGATAGACACAAGAAAAATCGTTTGTCTCAAAATCATTAAGTTTTAGGAAAAAACAAGTTGAAACTGTAATTTAAAAACCATCTCACCCATTAGAATAGCTATGCTGAGAATGGAGAAGTTGCAAACCTCATCCAGGGCTTTCAGGAATGCAGAAGGGAAGCCAGGTGCAGTGGCACATACCTGAAATCCCAGCGGCTTGGGAGGTTGAAGCAGGAGGATCACAAGTTCAAAGCCACCCTCAGCAAAAAGCAAGGTGCTAAGCAACTCCATGAGACCTTGTCTCTACATAAAACACAAAATTGGGCTGGGGATGTGGCTCAGTGGTTGAGTACCCTGAGTTCAATTCCTGGTACCCACCCCCACCAAAAAACAATCTATTTTATGTCAATTTACTTTTCAGACCCATCTGGGACACTGAAAGGAAGAAGGTGTATTTTGTCTCTCCCACAACATATTTTTGAATATTCTTGATAGATTTATTCATAACTGGAAACAATGCAAATATCCATCAACTGGTAAATGGATGAAACAGACTGGTGTATTTACAAGATGGAATACTACTCAGCTATGAAAAGGAACATGCTGCTGATATTAGGAGTGACATTGATGAAGCTCAAAGCAGGCTAATTGAAGAAATGCAGACACTATATACTGCACGATTCCACTATATGAAGTTTTCCAAAAAAAAAAAATTAGGAGAGGGGAGAGAGAAGGGGATTAACTACAAATGAGCATTTTTGGGGTGATGGAAATATACTTTGCCATAATTGTAACTATGTAAACTTGTCAAATTTATCAAATTGTACATTTAAACCTGATGAGATGTGTTTTATGTAAATGATATCTCAATAAAGCTGATTTAAAAGAAAACAAACACAGCTGAAAGACAAGTCAAGAGTTGAAAGAAAATAAAAGCCGCGTATTTACCTAGCCAGGATTAGTATGCAGGAGTCATCTTCTCCTTACATTATTATGAGAAAGACCCATGCAGAACAGAACGGAGGCAAAGATGACGAAACAGGAAATCCTTCAGGACAGTGAACACATTTCACTGTGGTCCAGGAAATGCGAAGTCAGACCCTCCATGCCTTGACATTGGAGCAACAATTATAGAGGAAGCAACAGGAGATCCAGGGTCCACTCTTGCTAGCAGGAGCTTGCCACTCCCAGCTGCAGACAGGGAGTAGACAGGCAGGCAGTCCTTCTTCTGGCTTCCCCGCAACCACAGAATAGGTGTGACCTGAACCCAATCAGTCACATGTCCACCAAAGCTCCACCAGAGACTTTGTGTCCTGAGCAAGTGTCCTCGGTTCTGGAGATATGGATGCAGAATTCAATAGAGTTCTTTGATCACCTGTTTCCCTCCAGAGCGTAAGCCCTAGAGAGAAAGTGTTTCATCTGACGCCTGTCCTGTTCTTAGGGCAAGGACAGTGCCTGAGGAGGAAGGGAACCTGCAGAAGGCCAGGGTGACAATGGTGGTAGCCACCTCAACACGTGCAGAGCTCAGGGGCATCGGTTCCTGGGGGTGTGCTGGGGCAGGCCCAGTCCGGCGGGATCCTGGGGGAGCCAAATACCCCTCTTCTGCAGGGACAGAGCTGATGATGTCAGCAGCCTGGCTTTCCCCACGGCTGCCCTTTCCTGAGCTTGTTTCTTCAGACTTTCTGTCTGTGTCTTCTGTCAATCCCCAGCATCCTTCTAATTAAATCCTTTTCTGCTTAATTTAATGAGAGTCAGTTTCTGTTGTTTGCAACCAAGACCCCTGACGATTACAGAGGCACAGCTGTTAAAATGAATGAACTGGATCTGTGCGTATTGACATGGATACATCTCAAAAACAATTTTGAGTGAGTGTAAGCTAGCTGCAGAATGATATTTGCAGTATGGTAGCATTTGTGCAAATCGCAAACATGTAACAAAGGATACTCTTTCACGTATCAAAATATGCAGTGTTAGTGTTAAAAATGGATCAGAAGGACCTACAACAACTTCAACATGTGAATGACTTCTGGGGAAATAGAAAGGAGCAGGCGAAAGACAAGGGAGAACGGAACTTCCCCTCTGATGTGCTAGTCCAAGAAAGCAGAGGCAGATCCTCCACTGCACCCGTCACTTACGTTCGAGTGTGGGTACCCAGGGAGTTGTAAACTTCTTATGTTTAATTCTATGCATACTGAAACTTTTCCTTATTATTAAAAGAGCCAAGACACTTGCTTCCCCCTGCCCATGAGGCTTCCCTCATGCCCCGCAGTCACCCTGAGCAGAGCCAATACCTCAGGTCCTATGGATTTTCTTAAGATGAGTTTCGAATTGACTGACCCAGTTAAGGGCCCTCTGCCTTCAGTGACCCAGGAACTGAAGATTTCCTACCAATGTGAAATGGTGCTTAGGGATAGGAAGTTTATCCCCACAACAGAATTAAGGACATAATAAAACAGTTCACTGTTAAATGTGGAGTTTAACAATTGTTTCTTCGAATCCACAGAAAGAGGTCCTCATAAATGTTATTAAATAATAGACAACAATGAATCTTTAATTTACTGTTTGAATGGTTGTTATATACTTGAAATAAAAAGGACAGTCTTTCCATCTTATTTTTTAATGATTCCACAGCAGAGAATACCCATTAATCAAGTTCTGTCGGTATGTCTACCTACCTACTTACCTATCTATTTTATTTTTGAGTTTTCTTGTGCTATGATATAGGAAAATCTTATGAACTCATCACAATTTTAATGCCATGAAATGCATCTGGATGCTTCTCTGGGAAGTCCTGTGTCGTGATCATCCTGTCCTTTCAAAATACTTCTTTTTCATTTTTCTCTGTTAAAATTTAGAAGTAGGTCTTGAGGTGAAATATATCCATGATACACACAGAAGGAGCGATGCTCCAGAGAAATGACAATCCAGTTCTAGGGGAAGCAAGGACCAGAATTTAGTCCCTTGACTTTTCCTGTTGAATAGTACTTTACTTAAGGATGCTGACTTAGCCCAGCCCTTTCCCTGTGACCTCTAGGTTGTTAAGATACCATTGCACCTGTAATCCCAGCACTTTGGGAGGCTGAGACAGGAGAATCCCAAGTTCAAAAGCCAGCCTCAGCAATGGCGAGGCGCTAAGCAACTCAGTGAGACCCTGTCTCTACATAAAATACAAAATAGAGCTGAGGATGTGGCTCAGTGGTTGAGTAGCCCTGAGTTCAATCTTCGGTACCAAAAAAAAAAAAAAAGATACCATTGCAAGTTAATTGAGCAAACATTTAAAGAACATCCTATATATAACTCTTAAGTGCTGGAAAACCAACGATAAAATCTGTTTCTATGCTCATAGCCTAATGCACAAGATGAATGTATGGTCAGGTCAGTTTATTTGAATTTTGAAATGCTTTCTGTGATATGCAAACACAAGGAATTATGAGAAATTCACTGACTGGAGGAACAGAAAAACTGTCTCGGCGAAGGTGGTACATGAGCTGAGTGATAGCAAATCAATAAGTATTAGGTGCAAAGAGAACAGAGGATACTGAAGCACAGAAGACAACATAAACCCAGATGTGAATTGGCATGAGGTGCTGAGATTGACAAGCATCACTGTTAAAGGCAAAGTGGTAGAGGCGGAGCCAGGATGGCGTGGTTCAGATTGTAGCTGAGATTCTGAAGGAAAGTAACTGCTGAAACTCAGCCCCAGGAAGAGTCTGGAGGAACTACGGGGGCAAAAAAAGAAAAACCAAAAGAAAGAGCCTAGAGAAATCTTAATAAAAGAATGTGAAGAATACCTAGGGAAATACATCATGTTTACAAGTAGACCTTAATCTTACAATTCATTCCAAGTTGAACTATTAATTCAATATCGTTCCTGTAATGGAATTTGAAAGTGATTTTTAAAATATATAACATAGAATGAAGACCGAACTTGAAAATTTATCCCAGACACTTCTGAAAGAGACAAGAAGGAAGGAAGGAAGGAAGGAAAAAAGGAAGAAAGGAAGGAGTGATACCAGATGATAGCATCTATGATGAAGTTGTAGGCATCTTGGAACAGGAGACAGAGCAGAGATGGACACATTGACCAATGGGCTGCAGAGAAGAAACCTATCTACATCAGAGTAACGTGAGATTATGGAGGAGAGAAGGGATTTAAACAGCAGTGGGGAAAATGGTTACCCATATTTAAAAATGGAAAATGAAATACCTACCTCACATCAAGTATAAAGTACATTCTAGATGTATTAGGGTCTCATATATAAGATCAAACATTAAAACTTGTTGTAGAAAATTGACCAAAACATGTTTTGCATCTCAAGGATTTAATAGACCTATAAATACAAAAGTATAAAAAAAGTTAAAAAAATTATTCTAGGAGGTGAGGCCTGTTGGAAGGAAGTTAGATCTTTGGGGGTGGGCCCTTGAAGGGGCTATTGAGCCCCGCTCCTGCTCCTTCCTCTGTCTCTACTTTCTGGTTGGCATGAGGTGAGCATCTTTGCCAAGTGCTCCCCACCATGATGTCCTGCTTCACTACAGACCCAAAGCAACAGGACTGGCCAGTGCCAGGCGCAGTGGCACACGCCTGTAACCCCAGCACTTGGGGAGGCTGAGACAAGAAAATTGCGAGTTCAAAGCCAGCCTCAGCAATGGCGAGGTGCTAAGCAACTCAGTGAGACCCTGTCTCTACATAAAACACAAAATAGGGCTGGGATGTGGTTCAGTGGTCGAGTGCCCCTGAGTTCAATCCCAGGTACCAAAAACAAAAACAAAAAAAAAGAAGTGTTCAAATCATTTAGTGATAAGGAAATTTAACCCAAGACCTCAAAGTCATACTCTATATACTTAGGATTGGCAATAATTTACAGTTCTGAAAGTTGTAAATGGTGAATACAGCAGAATCTATAGGGTCATTTATGTATCACTGGTGACAGGGAAAATTTGTATAAATACTTTAAAAATGTTTTTGCCACTATCTCCTGAGGCTGGGTTTTGGTAAACCAATAGCCTTAGTAATTCTGTTTCTAGGAACATCCTTAAAAGAAATTCTTGCTTGTGTACAATGCTGGGGATGCACAGGCACGTCAGAGCTGCACTGCCCACAACTGCAAAAACCTAGGAACACAAATGTTCCCTGTCAGTGAGAGAGGGGATGGATAAACTAGGGCAAAGTCACGAAGCAGATTAGACATTGGTCAAAATCGATGAAGAGCCACAGCTCACTACTAAAGGCTAAGTATTGGCCATATAATAGAACATGGAAAACGTCCCAAACGCATGTGGCAGCATGACATTCTCTTTATGAAGTCTGAAACCAGCAAAACAAAAAGTGTTTCTTGGGAACACATGCAGATGCCACAGTTCCATGAAAAGGAAATCAAGTCAGTGGTGAGCTGAGGGTGGAGGTAATGGTGCCTTGGAGGAGGCAGGGATTGATGGGGAGGTTTGTGGGGACCCCTGGCAGGGTGAAGTGACATTTAGCCTCTGGATTCTGTTTAAAAAGTAGTGTTTATGGTTGAATATGATTCAAAATATCTAAATAGCTAACTAGATGCAGGAAAGTATGTCAGGAACCAAAGGTTACCTATTTTAGTTCTGTGCACTTAAGGCCAATAAAAAGAGGGGAGGTGGGGAGCGAGGAAGGTGGATGGGGAAAGGGGCAGAGAGAGTGGTGATGAGTCACCCCAGAGGAGACTTCAGAGACAGGCAGGTGGGAGGCTGTCTAGGTTCTGTTTCTCATGCAATATAAAAAACATCGTTTCTGTTATTACATTCCCATATCATCATAATAAAAATGCTTCATGTGTTCAGGCTGTGTGCTGAATGCTTCACATGCTTCATCTCAGTGAATTCTCCCTGTATTGCCTATATGAAGTTATTCCTTATAATAAAGCCTTGCTATGAGGTGGTTTTCTAGAACATTCTCCTCTCTGGTCATGTTTGGAAAGGCTTTCAGTAATCGCCTTATCTAAAATACACATACAACTTCACCGTTCCTTTTTCCCTTGCCCTGCTTTGTGGTCTTCATGACCATTTATAGCACTTCCAAACACCATGTCTGTGCTGAGGGGTCTGCTCTTCCTTTTCCCAAGTGGACCCCAGCTCCCATGAAGGCAGGGCTCAATTAATAACATCCAATGTTACAGGTCCAGCAACAGGCCTTTTGCCCAGGACACTTGTTCTAAATTAGGAAGAAGTGAATGAATGGCCTCAGATAATCTCTCTCTGAGAGCTCTTCTTATGACATCAGTTTTACAAATGAAAAACTGAGACAGGAGGCCATTCAGCAATTTTTCAAGATCTCACAGCCACCAAGACCTGGAACCAAACTCAGATCCACACAAGTTACCTTCAGGTCATAAACTCAGCTACTTGGCCATGCTTCTTGGACTGGCTAAGGAAGCTCATCCCAGGAGACCACACAGGAGCCCCGTGGTAATAGACAGACAAGAACCATAGACTACTAAAACAGAACCTATGCCATCAGGACTTGAATAACATGTTTAGGTGTGCCTCCTTCTGAGAACTTAAACCAACTAATCTGCCTAGCCAACCCATATATAGAGGAAAGATTATGTGGATGACCTGGATTCTTTCCAATATTGCACAGGTGGCTTTAAATCAATCAGGTGTTAGCAGATTTGTTCTTCCATCACTGACTGGAAGTCTTGCCACACATATTGACTAGAAAACAGTGAAACTGAAGTACAGGGTGAGTGTGGCCTAGCAGATAGAGACAAATTTCAGGAGAGTGGCCTTTGATTCCCAGAGCAGCTAAGGGAGCTCCTGATGGCGATCCTTTTTTGGTAAAAATCAAGCTGACTGTTTCACTTCTGTTTATAAAAGAAGCATAGGTTATTTTGGTAAAATTGAAAACCACACAAGAGCATCTAGATGGTGACTGCCGTTCAGAGGGATGCACCATCAACTGTGTGTCTACGTATAATTTGATGTGTACACTTAAAGTGTGAATACATCTTACGGTCTTAGGCTGGCCTTCCAGTCCTCTTCAAGGACACATCCCCAATGACCTAACGCCTCCCACCAGGCCCCACCTTTCAAAGGTCCCACTACCTCCCAATCGTGCTAAGCTAGGGACCAACCTTTAGCACATGGACCTTGGGGGACATTTCAGATCCAAAACGCAGCAGTTTTGTTTTGCATATATGAGTCCTGATTCTCTCACTTTATATCATTTATAATTTGTTTTCCTACGTGAGTTAATATTCCTCGAACGTTTGATGTTTGGTAGCTGAATAATTCCCTATGATAAAACATCTCCAAATATATTTAACCATTTCTGCAAGTGTGACAATTTAGGAAGCTGCTTGTGTGTGTGTGTGTGTGTGTGTGTGTGTGTGTGTGTGAGAGAATAACTTTGCAAGGAACAGCTATATACGCAATTCTTTCTTGCATCTCTGATTATTTCCTGTAGCTGAAAGGTGATTTCAAGTGACTTAAAGGAAGCTTACAGGAATAAAGTCAGAGCTATTTGAAAGTGTGGATCATCGGTGTGAATGCTATATCTTTTTTTCACCTCTAGGGAAAAGGTGTTGAATGTTCTATAAATATTTGTCTTTAGCTATATACTTTCTAAACTGTCAACAAGTTGTTCCTTGGCAGGGAAAAAATCTAGATCCAGAGTAAAACTATGAGCCTTTGGATCGGCACTCCTTCATCCGGAACTGGCCATGTGTCTAATGGTTCATTAACGCAGTCCATGTACTAGGACTCTGAAAAAAGTTTTCATTGTCCATAATAAAAGGGGAAAGAAGAGGCCAACATAGCATACGTTCCAAAGAGCTGACTGCATTCCCCTTTGGGAACGGTGGTGATAGAAAGTCTTAGGTTGCATGTATGTTAATTGTTGTTTGAAAAACTTTTCATGAAATCTGACAGGCCTGTGAAGTCCCCAAATCTAGAAATCACTGACTGTGGCGTGGAATGGGCAGAAATTAAGTAAATGGGCTTCCGTGCAGCTGCCGCTGCTGGAGATGTCTGAGGCCCTTACACAGGAGTGTCCTCCCTTGGAACAGTGGTGAAAGTGTCCTCAGGCATTACCCCACGCAGAGAAGGACTTGTAGTCTGAAAGGGGTTTTTAATGTCCCCTTTATCACCACAGCAACCAGAGTCTGTTGATAAAACAGAGGAGCAGGTTATAGGGGAACTGGCCAGAGCAGACATCTGATAAAAGCCACATCTAAGTCAAAGAGCTAAACAGCCAGACTGTACTTTGCCGAGCATATTGGAAGGAAGTAGAACACGTTAAATTTAAATTTAGCTTTGAACATTTGCAGATGTAAAGACTGAAAACTCAGAAGCGCAGGTCGCGAAATGAGAAACCAGCGCCAGAACCCATAATGCTAGGAAGTGAGGATGGGGGTGGGGGTGCGGACAGCGCACTTGAGCTTGAACTTGAGCCCAATCTGGAAAGTACAATGAGAAGTGTGTCAGGTGAGGGCTCTTGGCAGCTATTTAGGGAAGCAATGGTGAAGACGGTTGCAGCAACTCAGCTCTGGAGTCCCGACAGTTGTTTATTTTTATGCTGAAGACAGTTGTGTAGGAAATCAACGGAGCGCTCAGTCCTGAGGTCTACCCACTCTTATCATTATGTTTAGTATATTAAGCCTGCCCCAAACTACGGTAGATGTACAATCTCTTATGTGCAACACTAAAATCTGAAAAAGTTCCACAAACCACATTTTTTAAAGAAAGTTTGTGGAAAACTCACTTGGCAGCAGACCTTGACCTGAACTGAGTGAAGCTATTTATAGCATTTTCCTAGCCCTCTGTGTGAATATTCATATCTCCTGCAGCAGAAGTGTGCCTGCGTTTAATTACAGGTTGCTGCTTCAGATCCTGCTGGGGCCGTTAAGTCAGATCCAGTACATGGATCAGATTACTTTCCTAAAATGAAAAAAAAAAAAAAAAACAACTTCTGAAATACAAAACCATCTGCCCCAAAGGTTTCAGGCAAAGGATTATGGATTTATATATTAATATACACATCCTGTGAGTATACCCCATATTCTATCAGCTTCTAACAGGCTTTATGAAATTAAATATTAGAGTTAGTTTACGTTTCTTATATACTAGCCACTGTCCCAGTAGCCTCTCTGTTTCCTCCTTAAAATCTCCATTTTGAATATTGGTACCTGCTATTTCCATACATGTTTTTATACTAAATATGTACATTTGAATATCCATAAACATGCTATTAATATGTTATATGTTAATGTGCACATAAATAGGCATATCTATGGATTTGTGTACATTTATGTTACTGTAACACTATAAACACAATATTATATACTGTATTAATTATGTATTTTTAAATGTTATAGGTAGAATCATTTCACAATTATTTTCTGTAATTAATCTTATTTTTTGTGGACGACATTGACCTTAAGCCTGTTTGCACGTACTTACTGCCCATTAATACATCTTCCCTGGTGAAGTATCTGTTCAAATGTTTTCCAATATTCTTTATTGATCTGCTTGTTTCCTTGATATTGAGTTGGCAAGAATTTTTTATATAATCTCTGCATAAGTTCCTTGTCAGATAGATATGTGATTTGAAAATAGTTTCGTCCAGTCTATGGCAGACTTTTCATTTTCTAAACTGTGTCTTTCAAAGATCAAACGTTTTTAATTTTGACTAAGTCCTTCCTACCATATTTTTTTTTCATGGCCTGGATTTTTGCTCCTGTTTTAGAAATAATTGCTTGATCCTTGTCACAGAGATTTTCTTCTGGGTTTTCTTCCAGACACTTAACAGATTCAGCTTACATATCTATTTTCTCTCTGTTGTGAAGTAAATGTCCAGTGTCCATTTTTTCACGTGAATAATCATTGTTCATATTGTTCAAAGACCATCACTTCCTCACTGAAAAGTCTTAATAACATCATTGGAAAAAATTAATTAACCACACAAGGGTGGCTATAAGTTGGGACCCTCTGTCTACTTAATTCACTTACATCCCTATATTTATATTCCTATCCACATTACAATACTATATCATCTTTATTACTTTATTATTACATGCTGAAATCAGGAAATGTAAATATTTCACCTATGCTGTACTTTTGAAAATTATTTGAGTTATTCTTGATCCTCTGTTTTTTCATATAAATTTTAAAATTTTGGAATTGGTTTTTTAAAATAAAGTAGGCCGAAAATGTTTGTATTAAAGAAGCATTAAATATATTTATTTATTTAGGTCAACATTAATTTTACCTTATAAAATTTGGTGGTTTTAGTCGTAGCTTTTTGAAATGTGTCAGATTGGTTTTAATGGCTGTAAATTCTCTCACATTGCTAAGATCGCTAATTAAGTTCTGCTGTTTTGTTTGTTTGTTTTGTAGATTCCTTAGAATTTCCTGGGCACAGGGTGTTATCATTTGCAAATGAAGTTTTTATTTGCTTTACTGTACTATCTGGGATCTCTCATTAGTTAGCTTTTCATTGTTGTAACCAAAATACCTGACAAGAACAACTTGAGGAGCAACTTGTTTGGGCTTATGGTTTTACAGGTTCAGTCCATAGTTGGGTGGCTCCAAGGCAGAAGAGCGTGGCAGAGCAAAGCCGTTCAGGTCATTGCATTTGGGGACCAGAGAGAGAGGAGTTAGAGACTAGATATGGTCCCAAGGGTGTGTTTCCAGTGGCCTGCATCCTCCAGCCAGGCCCATTTACCTGCAGTTACCACCCAGTACTGCAGTGGTCTGTTCAAGTCATTAACCCATCAGATGGATTAATCCATTAATAAGGTTTCAGCTTTCATAATCCATTCTTTTCATATTTGAACATTGTTGGACTGCTTAACATTGAGCTACTTGGGGGACATTCTGAGATCCAAACATAACAGACCTCCAGTACAGTGCTAAAGAGAATTAGAGAGATTTCCCTGTTTTTTTTCCACCATAGATATAAAGTATTGAGCTTTCCATTGTGAATGTTGCTAACTGTAGGATTTTTGCAGATGCCTTCACTTATATTGAGGGAGTTTCCTTCAATTCCTAGTTCACTGAGGGATTTTATTATGTCCATGTTTTGAATTTTGTCAAAGACTATTTTGCAACTATTGAAATTGACATATATATATATTTTTTTCTTTTATATTATTTTGTCTGGTAATTTACGTGGATTAGTATTTTGTTGTTGAATCAACCTGGATTACTAGGGTAAAATCCACTTTGCCATGTTGTATTATTGATTTTTATATATTGTTGAATTCAGTTTGCTACAATGTTGAACATAACTTTTGTATCTAGATCCAAGAGCAATGAACATTGATCTGTAGTTACTTTTCTTGTGATGTTTTTATTTGCTTTTGATTTAGCAATCTTGGATTCATAAGATAGACTTGTGAAGATTTCTCTACTCCTGTATGTTCTGAATAAATTTGTGAATAGATAATATTATTTGCCTCATGTGTGGTTAATTACATTCACCAATGAAATAATCTCTTCACACAGTTTTTCTTTTTACAAAAATTCTTACTCAGTAATTGCATTTATACAGGCTATTCAGGTTTCCTTTCCATTGGAAAAATGTTGATTACTTTTGTCAATCAAGAAATTTGCTCATTTCATCTAGCTTTTAAGTTTTGTTACCACCATACTGTCCATCATGGCCTCTTAATGCCTGTAGGATCCATAGTGATGCCTCCTTTCATTCCTAACATTAGGAATTTCTATCTTCTCTTTTTTGTTTTCTTCATCAGTTTATATAGTCTTATCTATGTTACTGATCATTTCAAAAACCAAAGTTTAGCTTAAATTTTCTTATTTTATTTTTTGTTCTTATCATTATGTCCCTTTTATACTTAGCTCGTATTTAATTATTTCTTTGTATGATGTTATTCGTGAATTTTAGCTACACATAATAGTGGGGTTCATTTTGACTGATTTTCATTTTGATTGAATTTTTAGTGGATTCCTTAGGAGACCTACATATAAATTACATCACTGGCAACTGGAGATTATTTTACTACTTCTTTTACATCTGGGTGGCCTTTATTTTTCTTGCCTGGTTTTCTTGCTTAAATCTCCACTAAGATGCCATGTGGAAATAGCAAGACCTGATTTCTGACTTGTTCTTTACCTTAGGGGAAAGTATTCAGTCTTTGTCTACTAAGTAAGATGTTAGTTGTAGGTTTCTACAGATGTCCTTTATGAAATTGCAATTTTCTTTTCTTTCTAGTTTGTTAAGTGTTTTTCATCATAAAAATGCATTTTATTTTGTCAAATACTACTTATGCCTACTGAGAGGCAGGTGGTGTATCTGAAGTGGATCATTGTGGTTATGGGGTATATATTTTGACCCCATAGTCACAATGTGACTGTACTAAAGAGTACAGTTTCTCTCTCTGCGCTTACTGATCATCATGTGAGTTGCTTCCCTCTGCCAATACTCTTCCACCATGATGTCCTGCCTCACCTGGAGCCCCAAGGAATGGAGCTGGCTGTATATGGACTGAGACTTCTGAAACCATGAGCCCCTAAATAACCCTTTTACTCCTCTAAAGTTTTTCTGGTTAGGTGTTTTAGTCACAGCAGCAAAAAAGCTGACTAAAGGTGTTTGTATTCCTTATTAAAAATTAGAAGGAATAAATAAAAACAGCCTTTGAGGTTTACACAGATCTATACCATGTATAATACTTTTTATTTATTCCTGAAGACCTGCTTCTGGCTTCTTTTATTTCCTTCAATTTAAAGCAATTTCTTCAGCATTGTCTGCACTGTGGATTTCCACCACTGTTGGTGGTGGCTCTCTTACCAATTTGATCTGAATGTGTCTGTATTTTGCTTTCACTCTTAAAAATCATTTTTGTTGAATTTGGAATTTTGTTGAATGCTCTTTTAAATGAGATCTATTCCCAATTCTCCTGTGCTGGGTGTTTGGATTGCACTTGACAGAAAAGCTTTAAATGGTGGGGTTTTCCGTCACTCCTTTCTGGTGAATGGAGCAATGATGTCATGTGGACATGACCCGCAGGCTTGGCTCCCTGGGTAACGGCTCCATCTCACTTGGATGTTTGGTTTTCAGACAGAATGCTTTGAATCTGCGCACCTGAGACACAAGTCAGTAGGAGACACAGGTAGGCAGGATTTGGGTTCCCCTTTGGGTTTTTTGCTCCTAGCATCCTCTGCACAAAAGTGCAGAGACAGAAGCCACAGTTTTCTGCATTCAGTTGTCCGATTCTCCCAGTCAGAAAGGTGGTGATTTTTCCAGTGGTCCTCTGCCCTGCTGCCTGTGCTGGTCTCTGGCCAGCCTTGACAACGGGGACTCACTCTGCAGTCTCCCTTTCTCCGTGCAAGTGCATCCCCAGAGTCCACCTCTGTCTGCTCGCTGATCCGTCCATTGCTGGTTAAATCATGGGTATACACTATAGCTATTTTCTGTGGAGTCGTCTGTCCAATAGAACGTGACTCCTTCATAACCAGTAGCAAATCTGGCAGCTTGGTTTTAATACAAAAAAATACATGCTTGGACAATCACCCATGTAACTGTAACTGTAGTTACAGTTTCCTCTCATTGCTGCCCAGTGTTCTCATTAAAGAATAGTAACATTTTAAATCCATTTGCCACATAACTGATACCTGACTTGCCAGTTTTTGTTTCTTATAGAAAATGCTGAAATGAACTTTTGGTATCATTTATGTTTTTGAACACAAGCAAGTCACCCTTGGGTATATGCCTAGAAGTGAAATTTCTGGGTTGAGGACATTGGTAAGTTGAGCTTTCCTGGACAGAGTCTGTCATTATCCAGACCCGTTGCGCCACCATCACATGCTACCAACAGCGCACAGAGCTCCTCTGTCCTCAGAGATTCATAGTAACCAGGTGTCCTCAGATATTTGTGCATTGAACAACCTGCAGGTGTAAACAGATATCACTGTTTCTCTCTGTACTACATTTCAGATTACTAACGAGGTTAAACACACTTGTCTGCATATTGATCATTAGAATAGCCTTTCAAATCTTTTGCCAATTTCTCGTCAGCTTGCTCTCTCTTTACTTAACCAATGGGTCTAAATCATGTGTTGTAGATACATTTCCTGTATCAGATGCATACTTCATAAACATCTTCCCTCCATCTTTCCTTATTTTTTTGTCATTAGTGTTTCTTTGGTTTGCAGAAATGCTTGCTTACAATAGAATCAAGTTTTCCAATCAGTTCCACTAGATTTAGTCTCTTATGATGTAAGGTTTGTGCTTTAGATTTCTTTTTTTATTTA
>CM053401.1:5940171-5967095 GCA_028644305.1 Xerus rutilus
CGGCTCCATCCAACTTTCAGCTCTTTGAAAAGTTTGTCTTAAGAATTGAGACATCTCTTTTCTCTTCCCAAAGAAGGTGTATCTTTTCAGGATTCAAAGAGGCCCGCAGAAATGTCCTCATTTTCCCTGACAGACGACGTGCTGTGTTCTCCAGGTTGCTGATCGGCAAATGGAAACAGAAGGTTTTTTCTTTTTATCCCTCCTCGTTACCCCGACGTGGCTTTTGGTCTTTCTCCCAATGAAGCCTTGGGCGAGACATTGCATGATGAAAGGGACAGTGGTTGTACTGGCTGTCACAGAGCCTATCAAGGATTTAACATTTTGATTGATAACTTGGCTTTGTCAGGGACATGTGTATGTAAAACCCTGTGAAATTCGGAGCGAATGTATGTGAAAGATGCATCTGACTTTCCTCCTTCATGGAAAGAAAGGCCAAGGTCAGGGGCTGCTTTCCAATGTTCTTGAGCATAAATCCGGGTTTATTTTTCTGACCTTTCAGTGTGCAAGTGGTGGTACTGGTGCTACAGAAAGAGGGTTTGAAGCTCTTCTCCCCCTCTTCTTTTTAATGCAACAGCCCCCTGCCCCCGCCCTTTCTGTATCCAGAGCATAAATTAATGCTTCCTTGTTGGGGAAGTGGTGGACAAAGGGTAATTATTGAAAATTACTGACCTTGGAAGCACCTTAAGTGGATTACACTAAACCTGAGGATTTCCAGGGACAAAAAAAAGCAAATCCTAGCAGTGACAGTGGCTGCAGATGAGCGGGGCCTGCAAATACTGGGGCAAACCTTACTGATTTTGAGAGCCATTCCACTGTGAAGTATCACCTGCATTCTTGGCAGTTCATTCAAAGGGACATTCCTGTTTGCAGACTGTTACCAGGTTGCTGGTGAATATGAGAGGGCTTCAACCAGTGCAGATGTCAAAACATGTCCTTGGACACCCCAGAGTCCACACAGACCAACTCTCCATGTCTGCTCACTTGTTCACCCACTGTGTGATGTTAAGTGTGTCCTTTGAACTACGTCAACCTCAGTTTCTCCTCTTCTATGAAGTATTTGTTAACTCTCACGGAAGGGTCATGCATGTTGAAGGAGAAAATGTGCTTGTCGTACTACCTGGAAAATAAAGGGTGCCCCTTAGATGTCACCTCTTGTCATCGTCAACGTCACTAGTAGCCATTTGGAGATGGAGATTATATTTCATCATATAGTCTGTGGCTCTCTGTGCAAATGGCCAGAGCTGCCCAATCCTTGAATGCCCCTTGCTCCTTATTAAATCTCCTTTGTCATCCTGAACCTTGCCTGCAAAAACACTCAGCATGGAGCAGGTCTTATTTTTTCCTACTTCTTCCTAAAGGGAAAGCAAAACAGTTTGCCCCTCTATCAATAGATTGCTGTTTGGACAGCCTCTACTCCACGCCAGTTTGGTTTCTATTCTGAACATAACTTTATTTTCCCCCATTGAAGGATGCAGCAAAACCCCTCTTTGTGTACAGGCCATTAAGACTGCCCATTCTTAAATTAGCTCAGCAAAAAAGAAGTGCATTTTATAGTCAAGCCAGCAGTAATTGGACACTGTGACTATGAGTGGCCCTTGCGGTGTTTGGATGCGGGCCAAATGTACCTTCTGTCTGTCTCTGACACCAGCAGACAATAGCGGTATTATTTACTGCGCTGGCTCCGTGCATTTCCAAAGGCCAGCTGCGAGAACAAAAGAAGCGCTCACACTTTGCCCAGCCCTACCCTCGACCAGAGGCTCTATCTATGTTTTGTAAATAATTCACCCCGCCATCCCAAATGTTGGATCATTTATTCTTTACTTCTTTCCCTTTCCACTGACCATGGCTGCAAAGAAGAGACAGATTCCTCCTGTGAATCCATGGAGGGGAATGGAATGGAGGGAGGGGTCAACCTCTCCTTGTTTCCATACCTTGGGGTGCAGAGTCGTCACTGCAGACCATCTAGGAGGAGGCAGCAGTATCGAGGAGAGGTTGGCAAGGCTCAGCCTACCCTGGATGGTCTTGCTTCCCAATAATGCCATCCTGAATTTTGTCTGCAGAGCTTCCCTAAGAACTTGATGTTCACCCAGGAAACACACCTAGGTTGCCCCACTCACAAGCATATGGTCCTCATGTTACAAACAGCCTGGGCTTTACATGGATGGAACAGAGAGTATCACAATTGACTTGGTTCTCATTCAGAGACAGAATCTTGGGGAGCAGACTCCACTGGCTGGGATTGTCTAATTGCCACTCCTACCAATGTGATGCTGACCAGGAAGAAGCTTTATCAGATATTGGACCCACAGTCTGTGCAGGAGGATGGGAGCCCAAGGCTCCAGACCAGGCCTGGGTCTATGAAGCACCAGTTTAACTTAAACCAGGCTGCCGTCTTGTAAGCCTCCGAGGAAGTTTCTGTCCATAGCAATCTGTGGGCCCTTCTCACCTTCTTCCACATTGGACTGTTTGCTCACCTACTCCCAGGACATCCAGCTCCCTGCTCTCTGTTCATGTGCATTGAACCTGCTGCATGCAGTTGCTCTTTCAAGTTGGATGGAGAGGGCCTCCCTCTGCAGGCTCAGCCTGTGTGCCTCCCCGTCTCCACAGGCATAATCAACACCTGGCCCAGTGCAACCTAGACCTGGGACGCTGCCCAGCCACAAAAGCCACCCTTCATCTCACTGGTTCTAGAAATTCCACCAGGGCCACTGTCCCAGCTCAGCCACACTGGGGGTTCATAGTGGTTCCTAAACTAATTGTGTGAAGCTTTCTGCCTCTTCTTTCTCTCATTCATTTCTCCAACTCCATGAGACAGGCCAGGCAGGTGTGCCAGGGACATTTGAGAGGCAAGTGTAAGGGAGATTTCAAAGATGTTCAGGTAAAATGGGGAGAGATCAAAGCTAAGGCCTTCAGCTGTTCAAGTCCATTGGCATTTTAATACACTGGATCCGGGGGGATTTCATCTTGCACTTGAAGGGTCTGTCTCTGGCTGCCACTGAGCTCATGCTCTGCCCTTGGACTTTTCTTTGTGGCCAATGCTCTTCTTCCTGATCCGGGTCTTCATCTGTCGTCCTCCTCCGAGAGCTCCCCTTGGGCTTGTGCCGCAGATGACGAGTGGGTCAGACTCCCTACCTCTCCAGACTCTCAGAACCAGATAGGCCTGTAGGGACCCCATTGTATTTATCCTTATTTCTCCAACTGAGAGACTTGGAGCTCAAGAAAGTCACCGGTCTTGCCCAAGTTTTCCTGGCCCATCAGTGACAGATACGAACTTGAAACCACAGGGCTGGCCCAAGTTTGCTAAGCTTCCAGGCTCATTCTCTCTGCTCATTATAACATGTGCCGTTTTTTTCTTCAGGGTTTGTCCTGGAAGGATTTTGACATTTTGCGAGTGGGGATGAGGGCCGTTGGAATGTCACTGCACCTACTCTGAGAGAAAGCCAATTTTCCCTTAGTTCGGTACTTGCAAATAGCAAAGTTAATTAATCCCCTGTAAATAAACATTTGCAAAACTGAAGCTCAATATAGCACCATCCAGGAAGGCTTCCAAATGTGTTTTGAGATTGGATGAGAAAAGGACCAGAGCCCATCGCGTGACTACGAATCTGCAAGGTGGGCCCGTTAGTGATTCCGAGAGGCCAGCAAGAAAGGGGGGAGCGGGAAGTTGGATAAGGGGACCCAAACACAGTCAGATGGCATTAATGAGCTCTGTTGTTCTTCAGCACGGGAGGTGACTACTGTTCACCTATTATATATTTTATGAATAAGTAGAGGAGAGGGGCTGGAAGGCTCCATCCATGAAGTAATGATCAGAGGACGGAAACTTAAGTGCTCTGATGTGATCAGTACACATCACGAATGCATACTGAAATGTGACATTGTACCCCATAAGTATGTACAATTATTACAAGTTAATTACAAGAAAATTTTCTTTTAACGTGTAAGGAGATGAGAATGCTAATTACACTGATTTGATCACTACACACTATGTACATATATCAAATGATCCACACTGTACCTTGGACCATTAAAATAATAAAATGAAACACACTGGCTTCATGGGACATAAAGACACCCATGTAGATTCCAGCTCTGCCATTGCATCACTGAGACCTTTGGCAAGTTGACAGATGGTCTCTAAGCCCATAATCCCATATGAAAAATATGTTGAGGTCCCTACTCTGGGCATTCTGCTAGATTGGGAAAGATGAAATGCCTTCTATGCTACCTGCTCCCTGGAGAGCCCCATGAGGTAGATCCCTCTCCTCTCCTCTCCACCCACCTTCCTGCCTTCTAGCTTAGCAGAACTGAATGTGGAGCTGACCTCCAGGGACTCCCCAACTTGCAGGAACCTCTTTGGATAATGAAGGTGTTGGGCAGGAGGGTGCAGCCAGACATGTCCAGCTCCTTCTCAGTCTTGATGGACTCACACGGACCACTGATTTGCGTCATCTCCTTCCTGTCTAATGAGCTCGTGTGCTCACAGTTAATGAACTAATTACTTCTGGGCAAAAATCAGCATTAAGTTGCAAACCTGCTACCCACAGCCTCTATCAGACCAATGTTCTTTTGTCAAATTCGAAAAGCAGGGCAGTGTACGAACTCTGCCAGATTCCGACTACAGGTCATCACCAACCTAGAGACAACCAAATCTGCTGGCACAGTGTGAATTAAAATATCTCACTGGATGAGAGATATAACAGCCACAACAGGTACTTTCTAGAGATGCAGGACAGAGCTGAATGCATGCTCTGACCTGCGTACTTCATTCCTTTTCCAGTTAGAAATTCTCCTCTGCAAGGCTGGAGAATTCCCCCCTCCCAACCCGAAATGACTCGATTAATGGCAATTAAATGGAGGTGTGCAAATGGCTTGCTTTTGATTCAGATGGTGGTGGGCAGACTGTCTCTGAATACATAGGAGGGAGCTTTATATACAAAAAACCTGGAAGGGAAACCTACTCCACTTTGAAACATGGAAGCTGTCTGCCTGGGGAATGCCTTTAAGTGGTGTGGTAAATGGCGACTTGCCGTAAAGGCCTTTGTTTTTATTCCTTGTTTACTGAGAGGCCAGAACACAGACTTCTGAGTTAGCCATTCTGGATGTGAATCCTGGTCTTGTCTGCATTAGGTGGGTACTAGTGGAGGAGCCATTGAATCTCCTCTGATTGTCTTAGTTTCCTCCTTTTTGATCCCTAGAAGATGATAGAGCCAATCACATTAGGGTCCTTGTGAGATCTACATGGTTTAGGGATATGTATCCAATTCTATAAATATTTGCTTAATACCAGGCAGAGACCACTGGCCTTCATCAAGCTTCCATGTGTCCCTGGCATTTCCCAGCCTCCCTTGCAGCTGGGTTAGGCACATGGACCTGAGTTTTGGCAAATGGGAAGTGAGTCCTCTCCATCTCTTAGCCCCTATAGCAGCCCCCTGGGAGGTTGCCTGTCCCAGAAGCTACTGGCGGCAGACTCTCATCAGCTAGGGTGTGCAGGCAAGAGCCATCCGTTTTCTTCGCTGCGTTCGTTTCTTGGAGCCACCTTAACAAAGCACCACAAACCAGCTGCCTGAAAATAAAACACACGAAATCTCTTCTCTCAGAGTTCTGAAAGCTAGAAGTCTGGTTCAAGGTGCCAGCCAGATGGGCCATGCTCTTTTTGAGCCTCTGTACAGTCCTTCCCAGAGTCCATGGTCGACCTTTGACATTCCAAGCTCGGAAGTTGCTTGACTCCCGCCTCTGCCTGTCATCGTGGATACCTTCCTCCTCTTAGAAGGACACCACTTGTGTTGGCTCACTCATGTTAAACTGCATCCCACTGGTAAAACCTTATTTCCAAATAGGGTCCTATTTACAGGCACTGGGGAGTAGGATTTTCAACATATCTTTGTGGATCAAAATTCAACATAACACCTGTAATACACACTAGTTTGTATAGAAAATATACTGCAAGGGAGGTAGGGGTCTCTGTGAAGTGAAGTCAGAGATTTGGGTGTGTGTTTGCAACTAAAGGTCCCACTAGCACAGGTCCTTGGGGGCTGTAAGCCCCATGCCAGGGATGGACATGACATACCCACAGGCTTCCAGTCCAGTTCAGCGGCTGGCAAGTAGGAAGCGTTGAATAAATGGTGACTATGACAGGTGTCATTTCAGCATGTGAAGCTTCTGGTGATCAAGATGAATAAAATATTCCCCTCTTGGCAACCTCGGGAGTGGCTGGGGAGACAGAAAAGGAAACAGATTAATAATATAAAGGTGCCCTATGGAGAGTAAGATTGTTATTTTTGGCACAAAGGAGCCAGTCCTCAACTCTCCCAGGCATGGAATGTAGGGTGTGAGGGTGTGGAAGGGTGGGTGGCGGAAGGAGGCCACACCACAAAGGCCACCGTGTGCCAAGCTACACGTGGAATGCAGGGACCTTTGAACGTACCAAGGTGTGGACAGCTTTGTCCTTGGAAGGAATGAGAAGCTGCACCTCTCTTACCAAGACCAACACCACAGCCACAATGGCACCATCCCCTCTGCTGTGGGCACTGCCCAGCCCTGGTCTCCATTCCATGGTGACTGCCTGTGGCCTGCCCTTCAGTAGGGAAATCCCCCTTCACCCCTCACTTTTCCTCCCCCTTCTTCGTAGTTGCATGCCAACACCCAGCCCCGGGCTCTTCACTGGGATTGAACGTCTCTCTTCTGTGTGCATCCTGTCTTCTGTACCCATCAGTTACATGTATCTGAACATGTTTAAATAAAATGATTCAGCAAACTCTGAATGTCTGTCATGAGTCAAATCCTGAGCAGTCAAAACACACCAGGCTTTCAAAAGGTACCCCCTCCTTGGGCGTTTGTGCATCCTGATGCCCTCATGACGGCCCTCTCCCCTCCCATCCCTGGGCTCACCTTTCCTGTCCTTCAGTTTTCTCATTGTCCCCTCCAGAAAGCCCTCCTTATTACCCCTGGACATGGCGGGATCTCACTGTGGATTCCCTCGTCTTCATTTCTTATTGACACTGTAAGAAATTACCAATGACTCAATGGCTTCAAATAACACAAACATTTTCTTAGTTCCAGAGGTCCGAAGTCTAAACTGAGACTTTTGGAGCCCAAATCAGGGCCAGGATGTCTGTCTCCCTTCTGGAGGTTCTCGGGGAGAATCTGGTCCCGGCCTTTTCCAGCTTCTCGAGTCTTCCTTCAAGCCTCTGCTCATCTCTGTGTCACTGGCACCTTGGTGTCCACTATCATTTCTCTGCTCTGCGTCTGGATTTCCTGTGTGCCTTTCTTCAGGATCACATTGGGCCCCCAGATAATCCAAGATAGTCTGCCCATCTCAAGATTTTCACTCGATTACATCTGTGAAGTACCCCTTCCCATGTGTGGTCCCAGATTCACAGGTTCCAGGAGTTATAATGTGGACATCTTTGGTACCTTATCATATTGGGTTGTGATTTTGTTGGGCTTCCTTTCTGTGGGCTCTGGAGAGGGAAGCTGCATGCTCCAGCCCTGCATCTCCAGCCCTACCAAGGTTCTCATAGTATGCTGGGTCCCTATAAATGTTTGATGAATGAATGAAGTCACAATCACAGCCTGGAGCCTCTGCTAGTGTGTGCCAGGGTATCGTTGCCTTGTAGGCGCTACAAGATAAATTTCTGGCCTTTGTTTGTAATGTACCAGTTGTTTTTATTTTCACTGTTATTATAATGATTCTCAAAATGATGGAGCAGCAAATGCTCTTATAGTAATATTGGACCACACTTGCTGCCAGAAAGTAAACAGGCACATTCCCATCTGAAGACGTTGGATGGGAGGAGGGAAGAAGGTATCTAACATATGTGGATCATCTGGTACTGGCTGGTTCTATGTAGAGTTATTCTCATTGTATCAGGTAGCCTTTTCCACAATAATGCTGCATAACAAGCAAATCCAAGGGTCTTCATTACATGTTTTTCATCCTTCTGGACCAACAGGATTGTTGGGCCTTGCTTGGGTCAGGTGTTGGCAGAGGAACAAGAGAACCAGTAGAAAAAGCAAGATAAGATGCTTTGTTGACTTGATCAAAGCCAGTCACGCCCAGCATCAAAGGTTGGGGATGCAGGCCAAGGTGACCAATGGAAGCCGATCATCCAGTTCACCACACTCATGGAAACAGAGCTGCATCTGTTATATGGTTGAGGAAGCTGAGTCAGAAGAGAAGGAAAGGACTTGCCTAACCCCCCAAATGCCAGAAAATGGTGGAAAGTGGACTAAAATCTAGTTTTGTCTAACTCTGTGATCCTCATCCAGAGGAAATTTTCACCCCTAATGGAACATTGAACAACATCTGGGGACATTTTTGTTTGTCACACCAGTGGGACAGGGTGGAGGAGTGATTGCTACAGGTGTAGTGACTGAGGCCAGGAATGCTCCTAGATTCTTACAATGGAAGGGACAATTCTCATGACAAAGAACTATCCCATGTCCAGGTGGAGAAACACTGATCCAAAGTGTGACCTCCTTCCTTCTTAAATCCCTTCCCTAAGTAGAGACACCTCATCGAGTCCCACAGAGTCCAGAGAATGACCCTGTCACACGAGTTTGATGCTCTTCATTTGGGGCTTACCATATTTAATTTATGACTTATGTTTAGTCACTTATTCATTCAATGAACATCTCATATACCTACCTGCACAAGCCTCCCCCAGAATATCTCATTTTCCCACTGATACTATAGTGTTTCCAAGTGCTGTTCTCTGACTATCTTTATGCATCTCTCTGTGCTGGCCACATGTTTGCAGCTGAATCTTGCCATGATGGTTTAATTGGCCCGGTGCTGAGCACATGGGCAGCTGGTTCTGGGCCTCGCATCACGGCAGACACCTCACTATAGAGGGCACTGCTGCTCCTCCGCCTCTCCCACCCCATCTTCCACCTACTGTCCCCAACACCCCGTCATGTAACCTGTTTCCTTTATATACTATTTAATTATCCTTCACATATGCAATGCTCCTTACTGAATAAAATATTCAAACAGCTCCTCTGATGGGGAAGCAAACAGCAGTATGTAGCTTTTCATTTGTTTTTCCATTAAGCCAGGCATGATCAGTGTCGGGGCCCTGGAGATTATGACCACAGGACTGGCCTCTGACATCCCTCATCTATTCAGTCAGTCTGAGCGCCACGGAACTGCCTCATTTTCTCGCTATTTGCATTCGTCAAACACATTCATCTTTTATTTCATTGACCTGAATGCTTCTGTCTATGGGGTTGCAAACCAGCCCAACCAATTTTATATTTTTATTTTATCATTGCTTTTTTTATTTTTATTTTTTGCTGCTATGCAATCATCTCATTAAAATGTCCTTTAGCTTTTAGACATGAAGACAGAAAAGGACTAATTAAAATCTGCCTGGCTCTCTGATGTGGCAAAATGGAGAAATACCAGGTACACACGAAACCAGGTACAAACGAAAAAGAGGAACCCATGGAGCCCTTGAATGGTACGAATCCCTTAAGAAGAGATAATAACTGGTACAAGTGAGTTGAGCCAATCCCAGAGGCTGCTCTCCTGTCCCCACTGGGGTCAGAGATTGACAAAGAGACTTCATGAGGCTTTTGCCTGGGAGCAGACTCTAGATTTTAGAAGCAGTCCAATAGTGACTTTGTCAAGCTATGAAGTGAAATAAACTTTGATGAAAATTATTGTTTCATTCAGAGCTACAGGGATTTTTGTGTGTTTGCTTGTTTCTATTTATTTAATCAGCATCCTAGCATATGAAAGACCTAATTTCTCAAGTGTGTGCTGTGTCCCAGACTAGGCCCCCGCTCCATGCATGACTCCTTATAGGCTCTTTTTCATTCCTTGATAATACCAAGAAGTAAGACATTAAAGAGGATTTCTATTTATTTATTTATTTATTTTTAAGTTGGCATATAATTACATGCAGGGAAATGCACTGATCTCTCATGTAAAGTCCCACGAGTTCTGACACATTGACATGCCTGTGGAACGCACCATCACTGAAATTCTTAAACTTTCCTCTCATCACAGAAAGACTCCTTTGCATCTTCGCCGTCAAATTCTGCCAACCTCCTCTATCCCGGCAGACTGTTTTGATTTTTCTCACCATTGATCATCTTTTCCTGATGGAGAATTTGAATGAGAAAGTAGACTGGCTGTATGTGCTCTTTCTGTCTGCATCCCTTCCCTCAGGGTCACAGGGGATTTGCACATTCTTGTATGGCGGTAGTTAGCTGAGTGTGGCGTGACTTGTGTATCTGTCCTGTTGATGGACATTTCCAAAGTCCACTGCTTTGGAAATAGTTTGAGGCTGTTATGGATGAAGGAGAACACATGTCACTTTGTAAACTTCTCTTGGGCAAATACCCAGGAGTGGGTTTGCTTGGCTCTTAGGTGGTGCCGTGTATTGAATGTCTTGGTCTCCCGAAATTCATCTACTGAAGCTCTAATCCTCAGTGTGGTGGTATTTGGAGGTGGAGGTAATTAGGTCACGAGTGTGGAGGCCTCCTGAGTAGAAGTGGTGATTCCATAAGAGAAGAACCCAGGAAGAGATGATCTCTACCCTCTTCCACCTGAGAATGTAGCAAGAAGGTGGCCATCTGCAAACCAGGAAGCAGCATCGACTGACCCCTTGATCTGGGACTTCCCAACCATGGAGACTATGAGAGCGGATAAGTATTTCTAAGCCAGCGGGGCCGTGATTGATTGTTACACTGGCTGAGTTGACTGAGACAAGTAGCGTATGATGAAGTTGTAAGAAATGGCCAGGCTTTTCAAAGTCGCATGCCATTCACACTCGGGCCAGTGATACACGTGTCTTCTGTCGGTCCACAACCTCCTGGATGTGTGGTGGTGTTAGTATTTTAAACCTCCTTATTCTTTTTTTAATTTTTAATTTTTTTAAACCTCATTCTAATGTGCAAGGAGTCTCATCACAGGTTCTAGTTGCACTTCTGTGCTGACTGGTGACATCAACACTTTTTCAAGCCTCTTGACCAACTGATGTAGCTGTATGCGTGTGAAATGTATATTCCAGTCTTTTGCCTGTTTCCTATTGCTGAGTTGGAAGATTTCTTTATACCTGTCAAGTCTGAGTGCAGCTCTCTTCTCAGATGAGGTGGGGAAGATGCATGGACCATCCGCCATGCTCTCCAGACCATGGTTTGGCTCATTTCCTTAATGGTGTCTTTAATGAGCCATTTTTAAATATGTTGATGTCCACATTTACAATTTGTTAAAACTTTATTTTATTTTGATTGACATATAATAATTGTGCAAAGTTATAATACAGGATCTCACTCAAATGCGAACCCTTAGGAGGTTGGTCTCATAGAAGGTGAGGGTAGAATAGTGTCTCCTGGAGACTGGGGAGGCTGGGCGAAGGGGAATGAGAAGAGATTGGTGCATGGGCTTATTTTGTTTTTGCTTTTGGTTAGTACTTTATGCATGTTAAGAAATCATTGCCTGTTCCAAAGTCATAGTTTCCTATTTTCTTCTATAAGCTCTGTCCTTTTTAGCTTGTATTCATGTTCTCACCTATGATTCATCTTGATGGATTTTCATGCGTGACAGGAGGCTTGTGTGACAGAGTGCTGAGGTTTATTCTTATTTTTGAGAGAGAGGAATCAGTTATTTGGAGACCATTGTTAAAATCCCTCTGGAGGCATCCGCATATATATCGTCAACATTTATTTTTTTCCTTTTAAACAGCTGAGGATGCTGAGGTACAACTAGTGCTGCAATTTGACTAAGATGGGGCAGGTTACAGAGTCCAGATTGGGAAGAGTTCAACTGCATGGGACCTTTACTCATCCATCACACTCCAGAGGAGAGTGGCCAGCAGGCATCACTGGGTCTACCAAGCTCAGGACTTGGAGGTGGTAGCAGCGTTTACAGGACTCTGATGATTCAGAGACATTGATGCAGAACACCGGTCAAACAGTCAGTCAGGGTCAGGGGTCTCTCAGCCTGATGGACCTGGTGTGATTTTTTTGGTTTGAGCTAATGGAATCAATTGCTCTGTTTGAGGGAGGATGTGAACCCACTTTTAAGTCTCGTTATAAAAACAACCGATGACTCACTCAGACCCACCTCTGTCGTTATCCTGTGCCCCCATTAGTTGCATTAAGAGAGATGATAATTGTGGGGGGGTGATAGGTATGCTAATAAGCCCGATCTGCTCATCCCACAGTGCACACGTGTATTGAAGCGTCACTGTGTGCCCCGTACACACACACAATTAGGATTTGTCAATTAAAACTAAAAATAAAATTAAAAATAAACCAAGGCAAACTTATGAAGCACATTATTAACTGGGTGAGTGTGAAGTGGAGACAGATATTCCCTCTTCAGGGAGTTTGCGGCCAGGAAGCAGGACACACCGTCTTCCACAGGGGTGCAAAGGAAGTCTCTGGAAGGTGAAATATGTGACTGAGTGAGTGAGTGTCTAATGGAATCCCAGGAAATCTGATGGGAACAAGATAGACTTGAGTCACCATGGGACTCCATGTAATTCATTGTGAACATTTGTTGAAGGAATGCGATTTGGTCTCAAGGGCATTTTACATTTTTGTTAATCAATTCTCAACTCAAAATATTTTCACCAAGGTGTGATGCCATGGGTCACATCCACCACAAGAGAAGCTCCATGGCTCTGCTGACATTTCTGTTCTCCATCCAGGCACAGGCTCGTCTCACCTGGCACAGGTGGGGAGTGCATGGTAGTGTCTGGCCTCACTAACCGTGAAGGGCTGTGGTCGATGCCTTTTTGGTTAGGACCCGAGTCAATGCATTGCAACAACTCATGATTGGCAGTATGTGTGGTCTTTTCAGGATGCCGTTTCTCTCTGTGGTGCCCACAAGCTTCAGAGAGACCCAGGCAACAAACTCCGGCCAGTAGGCATTGGAGCAAATTTCTCGCTTGGCCATGGTCAACCGATGAGAGTTTGGTGATAAAGTTAGATCCCCCTGAGGACAAATGGAGAGACCCTGACCCATTCTGGAGGGACTCAGGAGGTGGCCAGTGGTAGCATCCACTCGGGGCTCTGAAGAGGAATTGCAGGAAGACTCTGCTGCCCGTCTTGGAACCTGTTGCCAGCGAGTGGACTCGGGCACCACAGTTTCCTTGCCAGTGCCTCTGGGGATTCCCAGGTGTGATGCTTCCTTCTAACCTGTGCCACCGCACTCAGAAGGTCACACTGAACTTCACCTCTGAGCCCACCACCCACTAACACTGCTGCAGAGCACATTTCCCCATGCAGCAGGAGGCCGAGGCCTGGCAGAGAACGTGGAGGTCATCTCTGAAGCACCCTGGTGACACCACCCTCGGGGCTGCTCTGCACTGCACTCTTTCCAGTCTCGGGCTGGACGCCTGCGGTGGCTCACGTGACCCTTAGGTGCACACACTCTCCTGTTTGGCAAGTCCAGGGGAGCCCAGCGAGTCCTACATCACACGAGCACTTGCTCCCTGGCCTTTTCATCCACTGTCCCTGAGTCCACAGCTGGGATGATAAGGAGTCACTCCAGGGCCAGGGTGCAGTTCTTGCCCAGGCCACAGGGCCCTGGGCTCCGTCCCCAGCATCACCACCAACAACAAAGTGCAAGAGGGTATCATTCCCAAAGCACTTCTTCCTGATTTAGGTAGCTGTCTGTCACTGTCCCTGATGTCTCTTCTTCCCTCAGCCTAAAATCCAGGAGGCTCTCATCTGCCCTGCTTCCCCTGGTGTGCCCCCCTCCTGGGGCCCTGGATGCTTGGGCCTCTCTTCTCACCAGGTGCCCCATTTTTCCCTTTCTCATTTTGATATATTCTTTTAAAAATGTCTGTGTCCAATTCACCAATAAACTTCCTTTGTGAAAATCCCAATAACTTAGGTGTACGAATCCTACTGATGTCCTAGAAATTAACTTCCTAAGAGTAGGGAGAGAAGGCGACACAGGACACACCTCCGGGTCTCAGCTTAGATCCCTGTAACCTGCTGCGGGACCTGCTTAACTTCAGCCTGTTGCCTAAGGTGAAAGATGGGTGGACCCTATTTCCCACTTCACAGGATTGGTGGGGCAGGGAAGAGGCAGTTGCAGCTCTTGGAAGGATTCTTGGCACCGATGAGTCTTCAATAAATGAGACTTCTCATGAGTAATCTTGTGCATATTTTCTAGTCTTTTTCACACATGTTTATAAATAAAAATACAACTTTTAACGTCTTCTCATTACTGTATCTTTTTCCTACTTATCTTGCAGATCTTTACACATAGATATCTATCTCATCATTTCTACCAACTGTATAATGTTCCATGTAAATATATTATAATCCATCTATACCTTGTCTCAGTGGACATCTCTTAAAAATATGTTTTGCTTGCTATTATTTAATACAAGGCAGTAAACTAAAGCAACAAAAAATGGACAAGGGATATAGATAAAACAATTGAAAACTTACCAGTGTCCACAAAGATATGAAAACACATAATCAACTGACCAGTAATTAGGAAAATAAGAATAGAAATCATAATGAACCGTGGTGTTCCCTCATAATAAGTGATGTTAAAGAAAGACTGATGGTATCCATTGTTGAAGAGGAGGTGGTCAAGTAATCTCTGTTCTACACCACTGGTGGGAATGTTAATTATTGTAAGTTCTCTGCATGCAAAAAATATTTTTCTTATTGGTTTGTAGAAACCTTTATATATTATGAATATTGATAATTTTTCATTTTGTTTGTAATTATTTATCTTACACTTAGATTTGTCTTTTAATTCTGCAAATGCTGTTTTATTTTAAATAAATCTTCATTTCAATGTAGCTATATGTGCCAACTTTTATATTATGACTTCCAGTTTGGGGGTCTTATTTAAGAAGCTTCTCCACATCTTAAGATTGCAAAACTATTATTTATTTCCTACTAATGTCTTGATAGCTGCTTTGTGTACAATGGCTTCATAATCCATCAATTATTTGTTGTATATAGGAGGCTGGTAGTGATCTAATAATGTTTTACCAAAGTGAGCATCACTAAGACCTTTATTAACTATTGTATCTTTTCCTTAGTGGCCAGAAATATCAGTTTTATCACAGAGGCAATTCTTTCACAAGCATGTGTTACATTAAGGATTCACGTTTAGATTCCACAGTGGTATCAGTCAGCAGCTTTGTGTGATGCTGTATGTGGTTATCTGCCTGTTGGATTTGGAAGCAGCCATCCACATTGGGCTCCTAGAGTGAATTGGGACATTTCCATGTTGTTTATTATTTTGGCACAGTTAATAAAACACGGAGATTCTCTCTTCACCAACTTGATTGAGGTGAAATTTAAATACAATCAAATGAACCCATGTTAACTCATTTGATAAGTCTTGAAATACACTTGCTCTCATTTGAACACTAGTACAACCAAAATAAAATAGAAAACTTCATTTTGCCCCAAAATGTCTGTGTTATATCCCTTTGTAGTTAATTCCTCAGGGCTTGGCTATTCATTGACTATTCTGCTTTTGTTTACTCTAGCTTAATTTTACATTTCAAAGAACATCACATAAATTAAATCATAATAGGCAAAGTCTTTTGTGTCTGCCCCTCTTCACTCAGTATGATATTTTTTAAATTAATTGATGCTGCGGCTTATACAAGCAGTATGCTTATTTTCATTGCTGAATATTATTTCACGGCATGTATGTATCGTAATTTGCTTATTTACCTGTTGATGGGCATTTGGATCATTGCCAGGTTCAGGTTATTATAAATAAAAGAACTATAAATATTTGCATTCAAGTTGTATGCGCACATATGTTTTCATTTCTTTTGGGCAAGTCCCCAAGAGTCAGATTTCTAGGTCACATGGTAAGTAAATGCTTAACTTTATTTGGAATTGGAAAAACTATTTTCCTAAGTTTTCCACATTTTGCATTTCCATTATGAGTGCATGTGGGTCTCAGTGGCTCCACATTCTTGCTGATTACTGACGTTGTTAATCTTTCTAACCTCAGCCATATGCATGGGCATGTAGGAGTATGCCATTTCGGTCTTAATTTGCATTTCCTTGATGACTAAAGGTGTTGAGCTCCTTTCACGTGGTTTGAGGCTGTTGGAAGATCTTTTGTTGAGAGTCTCTTCATACCTTTTGTTGTCTTCCTTTCTAATGCTGTTTGTCTTCCTAATATTTGGTGGCAAGGATTCTTCATATATTTTGCATATGAGTCATTTGTCCTGGGTATTGAAGACATTTTCCCCAGTCTGCTGTTGATCTTTCCATTGTCATAACTGCTTTTTTCCAAAGAGCAAAAGATTATCACTTTGATGAAGACATGAACTTTGTGAGAAATGACTTCTGAACTATTTTGTAATTCTTATGATTATCTTTTACATTGCCTTAATTAATTTTGCAATTTATATTCTTCTTGTTAATCGTTCATTGCTTAAGTTTTTCAAATTTATTGGCGATAAATGTATAATGTCATTTAAAAACCTCTTTCGATCCCGTAATTATTATATAAGCTCTTACTCCTCATGCAGCTTTTTAAATATTTGTTTTGTCTTTTTTTCTTCATTTTATATTTCTTGACAAGTCAAGATTAATTCTCTTCATCTAATTTATTTATTTAATTTCTTTCTTCTAATATTTATATTTTTTATGATAATTTTAGGATTTTAAGTTAAAATCTCCATTCACCTTTTTCCAGTCTTTATTTGGAATAAATGCAGTTTTGGCTGGAAGTTGTTTCTTAATTTATCTCTGTCCATATTTTAAGGATTTATTACATATTCTTTTTATTTTATTTATATCTACAGTGTTTTGATTTTCTGTTTTAATATCTTCTTAAACTAAAGAGATAGTTTTTCAATTCAAAATGAAAACTTTTATTTTTCCTATTGCTCTTATTCTTTAAATATTCCATACTCTGATTCTTTTCTTACTATTTTCTGCTTTTGTGAATATGTTAATATTTTGTTTGACACATCATACATGGTCAATTTCATTTTCTTTGTCAGAGAAATTTGAAAAGGTTTGTGTTTTCCATTTGGCACTGTGTGTTAATGGTATGTTCATTTTTTCTGTATTTTTACTTATTTTTATTTACTTGATGTGACATTTGATCTCAGAGGAATGTGTTAAAATCTTCTATTATGATTGTGGATTTATTGGTTTTTCTTTGCATCTCCAACAGGTTTTGTTTTATGTCGTTGGGAGTTTTGTTACTAGATGTGTGAATGTTCTTCTTGATGGAGTGTAATATTTAATAATATTGAGATCCCTTTTTGTCCTATTTAATATTTTTGACTTGGAGTCTATGTTGTCTGATATATATTTTTCTTCACCTCTTTTATTTAAGCATTTGTTGGCTTCTCTTTTTCCATCTGTCTGTTTTCAGTCTTCCCCTGTCATTTTGTTTTAGGGGCATGCCTTATAAACATATCGTAGCAGGATTTTTCTTAAAGTTTTCTTTTTGTAATACCCAGTCAGAAAATTGTTATCTTTTCATAGGGGTATTTGACCCATTCACATTTATTGTAATTATTGGTATTGTTAAATTTAACAATGCTCTCAATTTCCATTTACTTTGCTTTCTCTTCCTTTGCAACATCTGTCATGTAGGTTTAGCATTCTTCAGTCTTCTGCTTTCCTCTAGGGTATTAAAAAATGTTTGTTTATATTAAATGATTATGAATTCATAATATAAATTACTAAGAATGGTTTGATAGACCACATGCAATCATGATAAGTGAAGGATGGAATTTTAGGGACAGAAATTACTATAGGCGTTGGGATCACAGTCAGCTATTAAGAAAGCCTCAGCAGGTTTCCCCTGATGCCTGTGAAAGCACCTGCTGAGACTCTAGAGTGTACTGTGAGCACTTCTAGGAGTGGGAAGGTGAAAGACTGGAGTGAGACCCCTGGTAATCTTCCAGGTACGTGCTACCATGCTAGACACAGGTGCTAATGTGCTCTGCAATCTGAGCAAGTCTGAGTCAGGTGTGGGCTGCAGGGACCCCAGGAGGAGGTGGAGAGTGTGGAGGTGAATCACAGGGGTGCAGTGAAGTTGTGGGGGCCAGAGATTTTCCTGTGAGCTGTGTAGAGTGAGCACAAGGGGATGGACCAGTGTGGCTGGCCCTGCTTGAGGTGAGAAGCTGCAGGCTTTGGGCTGCAGAAGGAGCAGGCAGATCACAGTGGTCCTGAGGGGTTCCTTCAGCAGTGGGGTGACTGCATGGTCAAATCATGGGTTGGATGTACAGAGGGGCAAATGTCACTCAACAGAGAAGGGACTTTGGGGGGCCTCAGAGCCTTAGAATCAGTATTTGATGTGAGAAAATAGAAATATGGAGCTTTTCTGATAGTTAAGCTAGTGGTTATTAACAGGGAAGGTGACCAGAGGGAACCCAGGTTTTCTGGAAACTTCTGTTTCCCCAACACTCTCCATGTCATGGATGCCCAAAGCCATCCTTCCTCCTGAGCGGTTCTCTCACTGCAGGACAGATTAGGACATGGAGATTCAGGAAGGTGGATCCGCTAGCTCAGCATCACAAGGCTAGGAATTGATTCCCGCAGCTCAGAGAAACTGTTGGAGAATAAGTATGTTGGAGGAGAAGCTCTGGGTACCTTAAAAACACGTGCTATACCGCCTACCATGGCCAAGTAACCACGACAGCACAGCCCTGCAGGGCTTGCCTTGGACAGGTAGAGTTTCCAGAGCAGGCCCTTGGAGGACAGGTCAGGAGCAGGGTAGGTCTGGAAGGGCCTCAGCCTCCTCAAGACCACAGAACCACAATGACAAGGTGCACGCCAGCCTGTGCATGCAGCCCACTTAGGGACAGGCTGTCTGCTGGCCACAAAACAATGGATCTTGTGCAAGAGGCCCCGACTCCTGAGCTCCTAGCCCACCATTGAGTAGCCTGAACAGCCTGAACCAGCAGAGGTCAGTTCTGATTTTCCCATTTCCAGGTGGCTCATTTGGATGTCCCCACAAACCAGACAGCTCATTGTCACATGAGGAGGGTTCTCTGCCCCAGTTCCTTACTCTGGGTTCCCCTTGATGCAGAAGCTGAGTAATCCACCTCTTGAAGATGCCTGGACGTCAGCAGGCACGCAATACACACGCTCCAGTGAATGAGTGACAGCTAAAGAAACTGAGATCCTAAGAAGTGAGAACAGAGTTTCCACCACCCCTGAGCTTGGGCCTGCATATGGCACAGGACTTCCAGTGGCCCTCCTTCCCTGATTGCTCTCCACACCCTCCCTTTGCAGGCCCTTGTACCAGTGTGTGGAGCTCCGGTTCCACAAAGCTTCTGCATTACTACATTAGCAGAAGAATCCTGTCACCTGTACCAGGAGAAACAGCTTGAACTGAGGTATGCAGGGAAGGGCGGTGGACAGAAATTCCTGGAAGCACTGACTTCCATTTGGCCTGTGTGGCCCAGAAGACGAGACACACAGGACCACTATCAATTAAATAATGTGTCTCTTTGTAATGGAACTTTGCCTATTAGTTGGAGATTTTCATCTCATGTGCTGGGAGAGATCAGCTGCTTCTAATGGCCATAAGTTTTAATGTTTTACGATTCGGCCTGAGAATGTTAAGTAACACCAGCAGAACCATTATGGAATTTAATGTGTCTCATATTCTCAGCTGTGTAAATCTGCTTGAGTTCCAATTACTAAAGAGATGTTTTTACCAGAGGATCTCAAAGCACTTTATAATGACTAGACGTTATTTTGTTCTCAATTATGAGAACCATCAGAAACATCTTTCGAAGGAAAATTGCAGCTAGACAGAGATTATGAATTAATACTAATGATACTAACAATAGCAATAATAACTTAATAGTGATAAGTCCATACAAACAATAGTTGTCACTTTCTATTCTATCATTCTACTTGATTCCCATGACAGCCCCAGGAGCTAAGGAATATCGGTCTCATTTTAAAAATGAACTTAAAATACTTAGAGAAATTATAAATAAAGGAAGTCTGAGCCTTTAAAAATGCTCGTCTCTGACTCTGGCTGCATAGACTAAGAAAAGAACCATGTCACCCACAAGAATATTCTCAAATGTTGGAGATGGATAGCCAACACGGACTCCCCCCAAAATACTCACCACTGAATGCTATGGTTGTCTGGACTACAGTGTACTGCAGGCTCCAGGGACTTGCGGGGACAATCAGGGATCTTCCAATTCATACACCAGCCCTGCAGGCTGTGACCTCCTCTTTGACAGCAGGGAGCTCAGGAGTTTCCTCCCACAGGTTCCCAGGTTCCTTGAAGATGCTGACAGGTGTCCATATGGCAATCTTTAAAAGGCTTTAAAAATTTGTTTTAATTAGTTATACATGGCAGTAGAAGGCATTTTGATACATCATATGTAAATGAAGTATAAGTTCTCATTATTCTTGTTGTACATGATGTAGAATCACATGGGTCTTGTGATCATATATGCACACAGGGTAATAATGTCTGATTCATTCTACCATCCTTTCTACCCCCATATCCCCCTCCCTCCCTCCACTCCCCTCTACCTAATCTAAAGTACCTCTCTTTTCCTCTACCCTCCACCTTCTAATTGTGAATTAGCATTTGCATATCAGAGAAAACATTTGGCCTTTAGGTTTTTGGGATTGGCTTATTTCACTTAGCATGATATTCTCCAGCTCCATTCATTTACCTGCAAATGCTATAATTTCATTCTTCTTTAATGCTGAGTAATATTCCATCATGTATATATACCACATTTTCTTTATCTACTCATCTGTTGAAAGGCATCTAGGTTTGTTTCATAGTTTAGCTATTGTGAATTGAGCTGCTATAAACATTGATGTGGCTGCATCACTGTAGTATGCTGATTTTAAGTCCTTTGGGTATAGAATGAGGAGTGGGATAGCTGGGCCAAATGGTGGTGGCATTCTGAGGAATCTCCATACTGATTGGAATTTCCATAGTGGTTGCACCAATTTGCATGCCCACCAGCAATGTCTGGGTGTAGCTTTTTCCCCACATCCTCACTGACTCTTATCGTTGCTTGTATTCTTGTTAATAGCCCTTCTGACTGGAGTGAGATGGAATCTTAGACTAGTTTTGAATTGTATTTCTCTAATTGCTAGAGATGTTGAATGTTTTTTCATATATTTGTTGATCAATTGTATTTCTTCATCTGTATCTGTTCAGTTCCTTAGCCCATTTATTGATTGGGTTATTTGGTTTTTTGGTGTTAAGTTTTTTGAATTCTTCATATATCCTGGAGATGAGTGCTCTATCTGAGGTGTGTGTAGGAAATGTTTTCTCCCATTCTGCAGGCTCTCTCTTCACGTTATTGATTGTTTCCTTTGCTGAGAAGAAGCTTTTTAGTTTGAACCCATCCCATTTATTGATTCTTGATTTTACTTCTTGCACTTTAGGAGTCTTGTTAAGGAGGTCAGATCCTAAGATGACATGGAGAAGATTTGAGCCTGCTTTTTCTTCTATTAGTTGCAGGGTCTCTGTTCTAGTGTTTAAGTCTTTGATCCATCTTGAGTTGATTTTTGTGCAGGGTGAGAGATAGATGTTCAATTTCATTTTACTACATGTGGATTTTCAGTTTTCCCAGCACCATTTGTTGATGAGGCTGTCTTTTCTCCAATGAATTTTTTGGCACTTTTGTCTAGTGTGAGATAATTGTATTTATGTGGGTTTGTGTCTGTGTCTTCTATTCCATACCATTGGTCTACATGTCTGTTTTGGTGCCAATACCATGCTGTTTTTGTTACTATTGCTCTATTTAAGGTCTGGTATTGTGATGCCTCCTGTTTTACTTTTCCTGCTAAGGATTGCTTTAGCTATTCTGGGTCTCTCATTTTTCCAAATGAATTTCATCATTGCTTTTTCTAGTTCTATGAAGAATGTCATTGGGATTTTCATAGCAATTGCATTCAATCTGTATCACGCTTTTGGTGGTATGGCCATTTTGACAATATTAATTCTGCCTATCCAGGAGCATGGGAGATCTTTCCATTTTCTTCAGTTTCTTTCTTTAGCATTCTGTAGTTTTTATTGTAGAGGTCTTTCATCTCTTTTGTTAGATCAATTCTCAAGTATTTTATTTTTTTTGAGACTATTGAGAATGGGGTAGTTTTCCCAATTTCTCTTTCAGAGGATTCATCATTGAGGTACAGGAACATGTTTGATTTATGGGTGTTGATTTTATATCTTGCTACTTTGTTGAATTCATTTATTATTTCTAGAAGTTTTCTGGTGGATTTTTTTATCTCTAAATATAGAATCATGTCATTGGCAAATAGTGATAGTTTGAGTTCTTCTTTTCCTATTCATATCCCTTTAATTTCTTTCATCTGTCTAATTGCTCTGGCTAGAATTTCCAGGACTATGTTGAATAGAAGTGGTAAAAGAGGGCATCCTTGTCTTGTTCCAGTTTTTTAGAGAGAATGCTTTCAATTTTTCTCCATTTAGAATGATGTTGTATTTGGGTTTAGCATAGATAGCTTTTATAATGTTGAGGTATGTTCCTACAATCCCTAGTTTTTCTAGTGTTTTGAACATGCCATATTTTGTCCAATGCTTTTTCTGCAGCTATTGAAATGAGCATAGGATTCCTGTCTTTAAGTCTATTGATGTGATGAATTGTGTTTATAGATTTTTGTATGTTGAACCAACCTTGCATCCCTGGGATGAACCCCACTTGATCGTGGTGCATTATCCAGTAAGAATTGGCCAAACTTGGCTCAGCTCAGAAGAACTTCCTGCAACATTGTGAGAAATAAGTGGTAATTGTTTTTTTATTTTTTTTTAGTTTTGGTACTGGAGATTGAACTCAGGGGCACTCGACCACTGAGCCACATCCCCAGCCCTATTTTGTGTTTTATGTAGAGACAGGGTCTCACTGAGTTGCTTAGCGCCTCACCGTTGCTGAGGCTGGTTTTGAACTTGTGATTCTTCTGTCTCATCCTCCCAAAGTGCTAGGATTACAGGCGTGCACCACCTCACCTGGGGTGGTTATTGTTTTAAGCCACATTGAGTTCCAGGACATTCGTGACACAGCGATAGTGAGCTGACGTGTAGCAGCTTCCCAACGACCTTCCCAGGGCCTCCATGCCCTTTTCTGCAAGCTGGCCTCAGGTGGCCCTCCTCCGATGCCGGAGCTGGCAAGCCCACCCTCTGTCTCCAGGTATATCCCCTGGCTTGAGCCCACACTGCTCCCTAGATGCTCAGACAGGCCTCTCTTTCCCTGCTTTGTGCCTCCCCACTGTCCTCCGCCATCCCCTCCCCTAGGACGGCTCTCACCCTGTGCTCTCTCTGCGATGATTTAGCTCCGTGGTTCACCTTCCCTACCAGATTGGGCCCATTTTAGGATAAGGCTTGAGCTCCAGGCCTCTCCCCCCACATCAGTGGAGCACACTGAGGGATGTGCAGATGGGCCTGTGAGCACCGGCTGCGGACCTACCATGGACTGCGCATCCTTTATCCCGTTGGAGGCTCAGCAGGGGGACTCCAGTGCCAGGACTATTCCCACCTTACAGATGAGCAATCCAAGCACCGTTTCCATCAAGTTGCCTGCACAGAGTGATCAAGCTGGTATTTGAAGCCAGCCAGCTGGGCTCCAAAGCCTGTGCTGGTGACCATCAAGCCACACGGTCGCACAGTACAGGAGAGGATCCAGGAGGGGGTTCAGGGTAGGGCAAACGAGGTGCCCAGGGAAGACTCACTACTTGAGGTGAAAGGGAGCATGTGTGTAGGTGTGAATGACCGAAGTCGACGGCCACCCACTGAGGGCAGGGGCACTGGGTCTGTGGGCACTAATGGGTGACAGTGTGCAGATGCACACCTGGGTCCATTCACAGGTGGCCGGATGAGTCCTGAGCCTCTGCAGGGAGATGTGCTATTGGGAGGGGTACAAGGGCAGTCGGTGCGGCCTCTGGCCACAAGGCCCAGCCACACTTTGCTCTTGTCCCTGAACATGCTGCAGGTTCCTTACCAGAGCTGCAAATTCAGTTTCCCAAAATAGCTCCCGATAATACACGCCACAGAGACAGCGGGCGGGGCAGCCCACTCCAGATGCAGCGAGGACACTTCAGAGGCTCATTATAATCAGCAGACGGATCTTGGCACAGGCTGTTGTCTCCTCTTACAGCTCCTGACTTTCAACAGGCCCTTGGCTTCCCCTTCCCTGGGTCTCCACCTCTGCAGGAGGCTTAGTTTAAGGAGACAACGGCTGCTCACATGGCGTGCTAAGATCTGCTGCCATCTCCCCTACTGCACCCAGGTGACTTCCCAACTCTGCAGGGGATCCTATAACATGAACTCTGAGCCCTTAGTTGGGCTTCCAAGTCCTTCGCCTCCTGACTACTCTCTAGCTTCAGCATCAGTCTACCCCATCTCCTCCTTACCAGCATGAACCATCCTCGGGGGCCCACAGTGCATCTGAAATCTCCTGGAATCTGCCACCCCGCCCTTCCAGCTCTAGCTCCTGGCACCCATCAGGTCATCCCAAGGGAAGCCCCTCTCCCTGCCAGCCCCGGAGCCATGGGAACAGGCCCCTTGTGCTCTCTGCCTAGCAGCTATTTATTACCACACCCGCCTTCCACTAGGAGCTAGGAGCTCCTTAAAGGCTTATTTATATTTGTATTCTAGTTCATTGATTGCTGTTGAATATGTACATTACAAGCTACAATTACTGATCATTTTATGACAATTATTGTCTGTTTTTTTTCTCCCTTGGAACAACTAGTCCTGAACTGACGGGCCTCTCAGCTTTTGTATCAGCTAAACCCTGGTTCACATCTCGCTTCCTCCACTGGCCCAGTGAGCATAACCTAGTGGCTCAGCCTGGGTTTCATTCCAGTTTAGCCATAGCACGAGTGAATGGCCGAACTCTCTGCCTGGCGTTTCTCCTCTGGAATGTGAGAGTGAGGCCGTTTATCATATGGCACAGATGTGACAATTTACAATAAAGTAAATGAAGTTCCTGACCAAATATTTGACTTGTACTGATGTTGGGATTGTTTTTTGGTTTGTTTGTGTGGTTGTTTTTCAGTGCTGGGCATGAAGCCCAGGCCTTGGACATGCCAGTCACACCCTCTACCACTGAGCCACATCCCATCCCCCGAGAATGGTTAGTATCTTGAAAATGACAAACCAGATTAAGTGTTTGGCTACGTTGGCTTCTTAAGTGTGAGCCCTGGGCTGGCTCTCTGGTGTCATCATATTTAACACACAGGTTTACAAGACGACTAGTGCTACTCCCATTGCTCTAATTGGTGCATGTGGAGTCTCAGAACGGTGAGCCAAGGTCACCCAGCACCCGTGGGCATTGGACCATCCCCTCACAGAAGAGGCTGCGTGTTAAGGAGGTTTGTGCCCATGCCGTTCCCACATCAGAGCTGAGCTTCCTGCAGATGTGGGGATGTCTGTGGGTGCCTCCAGATGCATTCTCTTCTCGTGCCTTGCAGGAGCACAGTCTCATTCCTGGAACCTGGGCTACCTCACTTACATGGCTCCGGGGGCGTTGTAAAAGTATTCATCTCGGCCACACGCTCGTTTCAGTAACGTCTCCTTGTTCTGGGAAGTGCTTAGATGTCCCTGGGTAGTGATTTTTTTTTTCAAAGTTGTTCACAGTTTGTTGAAAGGTGACATTCTTTTGTGATAATTGACTTTGAAGGTCCTTAGAACCTCAGGCTTTGCACAGGAAAGACCCAGAGAGGTGACATTCACACACTCATAGGTTCATTTATTCATGCCACAAAAATGTGCTGAGACCTTTGATATTGGGATGATTCGAAAGTGGGAGAAGGACTCCAGTCAGAGTGCCAAGGCCTGAAGAGGAGGCGAAACAGACCAAACGGGCTCCCTTGAAGGGCCCTCCCACGTACTCCACCCAAGCGTCCACGTGAGCTCTGGTCCTGGCTTGGGCAACGCGCTCTAAGCCCGAACTCTCATGCAGGGACAGTGCGTTTGTTTGCCCAGGTACTTACATGGTGCTACTCTGGTCCAGGCCTTGTGCTGGGTGCTTATGGGGAGGACCCTGTGAAGCCACCTGCAAGGTGCTGTATCCTGTAGGGGGTGGAGGATCAGTGAGTTGGCCAGCTGTGCTGGGTGACACGGGCTGTGCCAGGGAAAAGGAAAGGAGGTGGGGTGCATGTAGGACACTCAAGAGGCTTCCCACAGGAAAGGCCCTTAGAGCGCAAGGACTGAAGGGAGCTCGACTGAGTGGAGAGATGAAGAGGCTCAGGGTCCTGGGCGCACAGGTGTTTTGAGCCCAGGTGCAGGGGAGATAGAGGGAGAGCTGCCATCCCACCCATCTCTGCTCTCCCTGGAGGTCCTAGGGGGTCCTGGTGTCTCTGGACACAGCCCCTTTTGAAAGCCAGGCACAACAATGTTTGTGTTACACAAATGATAATTTTAGCCAATACACTCTAATAACCAGGATGTTCTCAACTAGCACTTTCCACATGTGTGCAATGACTTCTTGTCCTAGCCCCAGGTGTGCGTGGAAGACCTGGCACTGTGAGTGCCGGAGGTCTTCAATGGAATGTTCTGGAAGCAGCAACTCCATCATTGGACGAAGTTTTCTGGGGGCATGTGGAGCTCTAAGATGGGATTTGAGCTGCTGGTCCTATCCTAGCCTCTGTTTTCATTAGGTTTTTCTATTTAGCCAACTTTGGGCTTAATCCAGCTAACTGAGTATAGTCTTAGTTTCCACCCTCTGGCCACTCTGCCCTCATGGGAGTCTGGCCTGTGGAGTGGCCAGAAGTTCACTTTATCTGATAACATTCTGCTCCATCTCCCAGGAACAGTCTCTCATGGAGAGTGAGATATTAAATTCTCCTGAGTTTCTGCATAACTGTTACATTGCTAGTTTTGTTTTATTTCTGATTCTAAAATTAAGGCCTTGGGTTGAAGAAAATTTGGAAAGCACAACATTTCAAGAACAAAAATCTCCTGGACACTCACAACTCTGAGGAAACCA
>CM053401.1:5967595-6032879 GCA_028644305.1 Xerus rutilus
AATTCCACACCACGAAACTGTTCCATACACATGATTATTAAAAATATAGTATAAAGTTACCTCCAGGCTATGTGCATAAGGTAAATATTAAGCATAGATGCATCCCATGTTTAGCCTTGGGTCCCATCCCCAAGAGATCTCATTATGCATTTTCAAATATTCCAAAATATGAAAGAATTCCAAAATCTGAAATGCTTTTGGTCCCAGGCTCTTCGAATAAGGGACACTCAATCCATATTTGCATCCTCTGAAGCCATCTCAGACATACTTTATGAACCCCAGGGACAGCCCATGACCTTCCCCTCAGAGAAGCCTAGTGGGGTGATATGTAGCTCTTAAGCCTAACCTGCACTCTCATGGCTTACATTTTAGAGGCAAAGCTTTCTTTCTGGTACATTCTATCTGGCCAAATAGTTCTTTGGGAAAGTTATCTTGTGAGTCCTAAAGGCATCACATAGTTCTTTAGAGTCATGTTGATATTTTCCATTAAATCCCATGTTGGATGGAATGTTCTAGAATATGTGCCCATTTCCATGGAGGTTACAGTGCTTGATGCAGTTTTGCTACTTTTGCATCTTGAATGTCAGAATCATATATGTGAGACTTCTTCAGGCACATCTAGTGCTTCTATTTCTCTGTATGGTGAAGAGAGTAGCTGACGGAATGTTCTAGCGTGTGTGGCCATCATGTCCACACTGCCACTGTGTGTGATCTCTGCGGAAGCAGGTCGTGTTGAAGAGAAAGAACAGCAAATGTATTTGTGCGTATAAAACAGAGTTTATTAGAGACGATTTCTCTCTCGTTTCTCCCATTTAGGCTTTAAAATCCCTTTACGGAGACAATTTAGGAATGTACTCACCAAGGTTTAGAGTTAGAAAATCAAACACACAAAAGGTCAGCGGCTTGAAGATACGAAGATGATGTAATTTTATCTGAAAACTTCCTTTAAAAATTCATCTCAATGTGAGAATTATTTTGTGGCCTGTGTGTGTTTATATACAGGATAATGATGTTCACAGGGAATTTAGGAACGTCTGTAACCCGAGTCACAGTCCACAGTACCTCGGAGGTGTGGAACCTCCAAAGGCAGCTCTGTATCTTGAGGTAAATGGAGAGCGCTTGTGCCTTCAGGACGAGGGGGCCAGCTCGAGGCGCAGGGCCCTGGCCCTTTGGCTGCTGTTACTGCTGCCATCATTTTGGAAGCTCTTGAGGTAATGCCGATCATTTGGTGGCAGTGTATTGCTGGAATGGGATGGCAATCAGGTTGTCTACCCATTAAATTCCTCTGGACTGTCCTAAAAAGAAGGCCAAATCCTTTCATCCAGAGCTGCCTCCATCTGCTCTGGTCTTGGACCTTTGACACTTGGCTTTCTGCACCCCACCTACACCCGCGGAGCCTCTTGGTGGCCTGGTGCCCTTCTGCACGTTGAGGTTGCTGTCTCTGCTCTAGCTGCTCAGGCTCTTCTCTCTGCTTCTTTTCCTTCCTTGTGAGCTGAAGATCTGGCTTGTTCCCCTCCTTCCTAAGGATGCTTGCTTTCCCCGCTGTGCTCAATCCTATTCTCTCGGCCTTCTAGGCCTTACTTTAATTTTTCCCACTTGTTCCTGTCACTTATTGTGACCCCCATGGACTATGAGTTTCATGAAGACAGTGACCCTCAAAGGCATTTGTTTGTTTTGTTTTCTGAGTTCCTGTCCGGCTTTGCTTTGTCAGGAGAAGCCCCTGAAGATACAGAAAGCAAGCCCAGGGGTGGAGATTGAGACGGCCCAGGACCACAAGCCGTGGCGAGGGGGCTCGTTGCCGTGTTCACAGCATCCAGTCAAATCCAAATCAGATGGGGCAGGAATGAGGGGGAGCCAAGAGGACTATAACCTTCAAGGTCTTGGAAGATTCCAAATAGGGCAAGACAGGTAGGGGCCAGTGCTTGGCTGGAGTGGCAACCCGAGGATTACACCTAGGAAAAGGTAAAGACGACAGGTGTGCAGCAGGGTGCAAGGGGAGGGCGGTAATTTGATCAACTTTGCCCAGTAACAGCTTTTCACCAGTGACTTCCTCTGCTCCGTGGTGCATAGGTATAGGGCCCTGGCATCAGAAAAGTGCCTTTGGGTCACTATCTCCAGCAAGCTGTGTCTGGATAAAAAATACCCCTCCATGGGTATTTTTAAGGCAGAGTTTACTTCTTACCTTTCCGTTTGTGCACCCACTCACGGGTTCGACACAGATGTGCCAGACGTGGTCGCCAGGCTGCAGAGCAGGCCGGAAGAGGCAGATGGAGCTTCATCCTCCTGGAGATCACTGTCTTGTGGTTGCTACTGACCTGGTGACAGACGGCATGGCAGAGTGCTTGGGAGACAGATGAGGACCTCTAATCCACCCTGGGGAGGCTGCGCCTGGGGAAGGCTTCCAGAAGACATGACATGTGAGCTGAAGCTTCCAGCTTAGGCAGGGCGGGGGACACATGGAGGTGTTATGGGAGGAGGGCATTGCCGGCAAGAGGGGGCGGCGGCCAGGGAGGTGCTGCAGCCCTGTCTGTCTCTGTGGGTACAGCAGCAGCGGGAGGCAGGAGAGGCCCAGCCAAGAGAGCCATGATGGAGGCTTTGAGGTCAGGTGGAGGGACGTAAGTTCTGTCCGGCATGCTTGGGAGACCAAGGAAAGCCCCGAAGCAGGGCATGGGGGTGAGCGAGTGTTGGAGGAAGGCCCTTTGGGCAGGAAGAGGGGTGTCTGCAGATGAATAAGCAGCCCTGCTCATGCTGAGGCTTCACAAGGCAACTCGTGCAGCAGACGGGGCAGGGACCCACGGGCTCACAGACAGGACAGTCTGCACCTGTGTGGTATGCACTTGCCCCAAGGCAAGGCAGGGTGTGGGTTAGGAATTTCCAAGGAGTTCCAGAAGCAGACACTACTTGCCCCTGGTGGGTATTTCCCAAATGGGGCTTGGCTTTGGGGCTCATCTGAGACACTGTGTCTTTGTACTGCTCTCAGTGCGAGGAAGCCATCCTGAACCAAGGCCTCTTCTTCAGGTCCTCTCTACCTCCTGGAAGAGCTTTTAATTCCAGGCATCATTGACTTATGACTAGAGGGGGCTGTGTGCGGGCCATACCCAGGGGCAGGGCACCTGTTACCTCTGTGGAACTGGGCGCTTCCCTGTAGATGGAGCTGGTTGGAAAGGGTGCCTTCCACCCTTAGAGCTCTTCCAGGGGCTCAGAGACTAACAGCACCACTGTATTAGTGAATGTGAGAAGCTGAGAGACCATCTCAGCAATGGATGGAGATTTTCAAAAACCTTCTTAAAGTTAAAAACTAATGCATTATTACAAAAGTGAAAAAGATAAGAGAAACATACAAAATAAAAAGCCCTACATTATTACCTTTTTTTTTTTTTTTTTTGGTACTGGGGATTGAACTCAGGGGCACTCAACCACTGAGCCACATCCCCAGCCCTATTTTGTGTTTTATGTAGAGACAGGGTCTCACTGAGTTGCTTAGCATTATTACCTTTTTTAATTCTATCCCACTGTGTCCTCTCCCTCACTCCACAATTCTATGCTTTTCCATGGACACCAACCTGGAAATCAATTTGATACCCAAATTAGCATATATTTAGTTTGAACAAATAAGCACATATTTATATATGATTCAGTTGCATGGTTATACATCTGCATTTTAATATAATATATAAATATGTGATTGCATACATATGTAAAATATAGTTGCCATATAGCTGGTGTGTGTGTATGTGTGTATCTATCTGTGTACATTCCAATGTATATTAATACATTTACGCAGTACTATATATACTTAATATTTTTCTTTAAATTGCATTTCTCAAGTGTTCATGTGTTTGTGTTTACATGTTTTCCTTTTGTTGCTTTCTTCACTTAATAATGTAACACGGACATCTTTCTGTGCCAGTGATCATGACACATACTTTTTAATGGCCGCAGAAGATTCCACAGTTAAGATTCATTTAATCATTCTCCACTTTCTTGTTTTTGCCATTTTACAAACATTGCTAAAATTATCATCCATATGATAGCTGGTACCATTGTATGACAAATGCCGTACAATTTTACGTGTGCTTTTCAAATGCGAAAATTCAGTGTCCTGGTGCAAGGCATATGTATATTTTTAAGTTGTCATAGAAAAGTCAAAGCCAAAGGGCCCTTCCAAAACCATGTCAGTTTTCACTCTAATAAACTTTCAAGATACCTGCTTCCCAACAATGTTGCCAATTATATTTAAAAAAAACAACAACAACGGTTTGCCCATCAAAAGGATGAAAATTGTGTCTTGACTTTTAAATATTCACTTCCCTGGTGAATAACAAGCCTGTGTATCATTGTATCAATTTATTGGTTATTTGTGTTTATTTTTCTTGGATTGATTGTGTATCATTATTGAATACTCATCCTTTTCTTTGTCTCTTAAATTCCATGTGTCTATAAAGAGTTTTATAAGGTACTGAGATGTTAATGTAGTGAAATAATCTATTTAGAAGATGGCACTTGTATTTTTCTAATCCCTATATAGGTGCTCCTTAAAGAAATGACAGGTATTTCCAAGTTGCGCCCCGCCCACCCCTCCCTACAGCCGCAGGGTGCCAGCTTTGCTCTTAGCGCTAGGGCTCTCCTTAATCCTATGGCTGGGAGTATTTCGTGTGTTCCAGGCCCGGGGAGGAGAACATGCCAGGTGGTGGGCGCGCTCCCTAAACAGGTCTTTGATTCCACGCCTGGACCCACTGAGGCAATTAAGCTAGATTTGTCTGATGGGCCAAGGGGATCAAAGGTTTGATGTTTTGATAACTGAAGAGGAGAAAAGCTCAACTTGAGAAGGGGAAGGAGAATTCCCCCAGGACAGAAGTCACAGGCCCCTCAGTGGTGGGAACCTGAGCTGGAGAGAAAACAGCTCCCCTTGCGTGGGCAGACCTTAGGAGGACGTTGGTGCCTGGGAGTACAGAGCCCCCTGTGCTGACAGCTGGGAGCCTGTGCCATGCTTGGCTCAACAGGAGAGAGTCAGAATCCCCTGCCCTCACACTAGACCACACAGGCCTGTGCCAGAGATGGGCTGCAGCTTCTGTCCTGCTTGGAGACAGTTGGGCCCATTTCCCAGGACAGTTCATGTGTGGTAAACAGCAAGGAAAAGACGGGTGTTGACTGACCCTTGGCAGGCGAGTCCTCTCCCTGTTTTGAATTAAACATGGAGAGAGGTGGCACAGAACAGGGTAGAGATGAGAATGAATCCTAGGGCTGGGTGGCTCCTGGTTCCTCTATAATTCATGGGACCGTGGGCATGCTGTTCCTTTTCTTGCCTCTGGCTTTCCATTTGTGCACGTGAAGTTGGTGGTAGGCTTGTCTCCTGGCACTGTGTGCAGTTAGCTTTTGTAAAGCGCATATCAAGAGCTCTGTGTTTGCCAATAGTACTGTGATTTTTCATTAAGACGTGCTGCAAATGTGTTCCCGATTTTGAAATTTCAGTTCTGGTGACTTCTGTCATCTAAAATTATAATGGTAGTGGCAGTTGTTTTACTGGAGATGTCATCTCTTAGCCTGTTTGTGCTGCTGTGACAAAGTAGCAAAGGCTAGGCAATTTACAAAGAGCAGGAATGGACTTCTCACAGTTCTAGTGCTTGGGAAATCCAAGATCAAGTGCCAGCAGCTTCCTCCTCCGTTAAGGCTCTTCCTCTGCTCTCAAGATGGCGCTTTGTGTGCTAAGTCCTCCTGAGGGGGCCGGTCATGCTCTCACATGGCAGGAGGTGGGAGGGCAGAAAGACCCAGCTCTGCATGAGACCTCTTTTGTGAGGGTCTTAGCCCCATCCAGAAGGAGCAGCCTCTGTGGCTCAGTCATTCCAAGTCCCCACCGTTGGCATTATCACATTGGCCATTAAATGTCAGCCCCTGAGTTTGGGAGGGGACACCTTCAAACCAGAAAACCAGACAGAGTCTTCATTGTAGTTTGGGGTTTGCATCCTTCTTGGGAAGACTCCCCCACCTCTCCATTCCCAGATAGCCAGAGTTTCCTCTCCTCTTTCCACCTGTTCCTCTGGCATTTAGACTTCAGCATGGCTCACATCTCTAATCTCCTGTGTTGACATTCCAGCCTTCAGGCACCACGTCCAAGGCCTGGAGGCCTCTGTGCTGGGACACACCATGCTTTTTCCTGTCTTTGGCATTGCACTTGCTTTCTGCCCAAGATTCCACCCTGCACTTCAGCGTTACGGTCCTCCGAGCCATGCACGAGTGAAGGCCACATTCTTCTCTGTCACACAAACAGGTTTCCTTCCCAGCGAATGCAACAGTAACAACATCTTTACTTTCCTTCTTGTCCAGCTCCCCAGAAAAGGACCAGGAATCCAGGGTCCGTGCCTACTTAATTTTCTACTCTGTGGCCAAGAGCTTAGCAGGGCCTTGGCAAAAAAGCGCCCAAGAAATATTTCTGAATGAATGCACCATTCCATCTAAGCTCTATTTGTTATTAGGCTCTTCTGAGCTGCTGGACCAGCCCCAGCTCAGTCAGTGAACTCTTCAGGTGGGGCCTGGAGAAGACCCCTTGCCAAGTTCCTCTGGGCATGGTTTGGTTCACCAATGTCCCTCTCTGAGTGTGGTGTCCTGGGTCACCCGATTCTCCAGTTGTCAACTGGGTGAATCTTGGAGAGCAGGGTCCCACCCCTCCAGCACAGCCCAGCCCACCCTCCTCAGGGCTTTCACAGCCCCCTGCCCCAATGCCACCTTCACTTTACTTTATGCACACCACCAGCCATGGATCCCGGGAGCCAGGACTAGTGTGTCTCCTACTCCAGTGCAGAGGTGCCCCCCTAGAGAGGCTTCTAGACTGGACAGCACAATACCTAATGCCTAGCAATGTTCCAAACACATGTGTTCTTTGTGAGAATTCTCTGGCCATTTCTCCAGGAGGTTGGTATTCCTTAAAAGAATAATAATGAGAATGGGGGCTTTACACCTCCTGATTTGAGGCCCTGTTCTCCCTGGGAAGTGAATGGTGCCTGGAGCTGCTGGGCCAGGCCTCCTGGAGGGGCCGCACTCACAGACACAACAGAACAATGTGAGGCTTGGAGGAGGGCGAGCCAGGGCCCCGGGGAACACTTGTGCCCCTGTCTGTGTTTGGCTCTGAACCCCCAGGACAAAGCAAACATTGTAGAGAGGGCAGGCGGCTGGGATAAAAGGGCTGGCCTGGTGCATTGGGAAAGAGCCCTGGGGAGGGAATGTGTGTAGGGGGCACAGAAGACAGAGTGACCCAGAGGCAGGGCTGACAGCCTGAAGGGAGGCAGGCTCAGAGACAGGGCACTAAAAAAGCAGGCCAGGCAGAGAGGCCCAGGGGAGGGCGGGGCGGAGGGCGAGAGGCCGAGGGCCAGGGTGGATGGCAGGCAGAGAACACAGATCCACAGAGCCCTGGGGTTTCAGGAAGGCAGAGAGTCAGCCGCTCTGACAGAGAGGGGCATGGGAGGGTGGCATTGGCAGGATAGCAGAGTGACATTGATGGAACCTCGTGGCCATGGTGGCACCCTAGACCTGCACTAACTTTCCAGCCCTGGGTGTCTACACTGGGCACTGATATTGGGGTCAGGGCCTTTGGGAGTGAGGTCCAGACCCTGGGTGGGGACACAGGTCAGGAAGACCAACCACTGTCCTGGCCCTCAGATGGTGGTTGGGCAAGGATGTGGGGAGCAAGGAGTGAAACGGAAGTAGGGGTCTGTTTGAAGTCTGTGGGGCTGGTGGGTGAGCCACGCCCATCACAGCTTAACTGAAAACCCAGGAGAGGAGCAGCAGGTGCCCTGCACGAGGCCTGTGGAGACTGTGTGTCACCCCAGCCTTGGGAGCCCGGGCGGGTGCTTTATCCCTACGCTCTGTGCTTGGCCGTGAGAAACACGGAGTCTGCAACCCTGTCCTCCCGACCAGGGAGCCACCCTGTTTAGTGTTTTCCGCGTGACATCTTTAATGCTCTGGGGTAGGCATTGGCCTCTCCATTGAAAAAGAAAAAAAAAGTGAGGAGACGGATGTGTTTGGCTGATCCAGACAGCAAGGAGTTAGACGCATGCCCAGAGTGCCCACTGATAGGAGGGGGTAAGATGCTACGGTCTGGAGCCAGCAGGCCTGCGTTTCAGTTTTCCTTGTCACCTTGCTGAGACGTTGAGTCTGCACTGGGCCTCGTTTCATCAGCTTTAACCTGAAGGTGCCGCGCCGGGTATCGCGGAGCTGAGCCATGGAGCGCATAGATGACGTGGTACAGCCCAGCAGCACCCCCGACCAGAGGGAGGGTGGCACGTTTTCTGGGTTCACCTATTTGCTGCTATTCCCAGCCTCTCCTCCCTGACCTAGGCTCCAGGGGTGTCCCACGTAGGACCTAAGTTTTAATTACCAGGAAAGCTTTGAATGGTATGTTTGAGGACATCTTGTGTAGCAGACCCTGTAGACTCAGTGCTCCATCTGCTACTTGGTACCGTGTGGCCCTGGGTAATACATAGCACCTTTGTGGATTCCTCTTCTGTTTAAATAGGACAGTGTGCAATTTTGAGATTGGTTTCTGGATGTGAATGTGAATGCTCTTTGGCTCCTAGAAATGGGGGGCAGCAGAGAGGCAGATGCCATTCTCTGGAGAGTTTCCTGGAGTGGGTTCCTAGTGTTTGCTCAAGGAATGAGTACATACCTCCATGGCCCAGGAGCCCTCCCCATCCAAGTTCCCTGGACAGTGGGGCTATGTCTCCCCATTCCTGCTCTCCCAGGGCCTGGTGGGTTGACATTTCCAACATAACCCAGGAAGATTGGTCAGGTTCAAGGGAGCAGCTGATGAAGGGACCCCACAACTTGAATCTGGATATGGCTATGGCTGCCTGCAGAGGCAGCAGAAAACAGAGTCCAGCCAAGTCCTGGTGATTCTCAGGATTCAGAGCCAGAACGCTACTACCCTCCAGTGCCTGAAGATATTGGGAAGAGACCCAGCCCAGCTTAGAGAGCAGCACATAAGCTCAGGCTAGCATTCCTTGCTCTGGATCCACCAGGTCAGCTCACAGGCAACTGGAAACATGAAAAGGCCTAGGGATGCCTCCTGGAGTGTGTTCTACATTAACCCACAGCTGGTAGCAGTTACAGCAAAATTAGAAAACGCTGAAGCAAAATTGTCATTTTTAAAATTTAAACCTCTTCAAATTCAAGGTTGTGAGCAATTGGGAAGGGTAGGGTGGAAGGAAAGGAGGTAACCATGACCTCGACCTTTCAGGCATGCTGTGCACGAGGGGGCCAACTCCCCCTACACATAGGCACCTCCTGGCACCCTGCCCCAGTCTTGCCCCCCAGAGGATGCAATGAGAAGTGGTGCCTGGGGACACTCCAGTTCACAAAGTAGTAATGAATGACCTAAATCAATTTCACTGAGGGTGAAACTGTTAAACAGTCCTTTGTTCTTCTAATTGTCTTATATCTGATTGAACTTTTTATTGAGAGAATTCCAGGTGTAAACGGTCTTGAGGAGCAGGGCAGAGGAGGCAGGCAGGGACTTGATGTACTTGCTCTCTGAAGCGACCTCTCAGAAAACCCTATCATCTCCCAACCAGCACAGTGACACTGATATAATCAACTCAGTCAAAGTTCCCTGTCTGATTCACAGACATTCTTATATGTGTTTAGTTCTATAAATTTCTAGCATGTGTGTAAACTCTCATCCACTCCCACGGTCAGCATGCCGAAGCATGCCTCATCACAGACACCCTCATGTGCACCTTCTTCCCAATGTCCCCCTTCCTTCTGCCCCATCTCCCAGGGCGTGCAAGCTCTAGAAATCACCAATCCATCTTCCATCTTTGCTACTCGCAGAATACTTTATAAATAACATCATACAGTTCTTGACTTTCAGGAGTGTGGCTTCCTTCACTCCGTATAATTCCTTTGAGGTTCACCCGAGCCTTTGCAGGTATGGAAGTTTATTTCTCTCCACTGCTGAGTAGTTCATGGTAGGAACGTGTCAGAGTTTGTTTAACCGTTCACCTGTTGAAGGACAGCTGGATTGCTTCAAGTTTTTGGCAATTATGAATAAAGTTGCAATGAATATTCATGACCAGGCTTTTGTCTGAACATACGTTTTGCTCCTAATTATTTTTACAACAAGGTTTGAGGTTGTGTTTGGTCGGGAGGAATTAAAGTCAGGAGTGTGGGTCAGGCTCTGCTATTGACCAGCACAGCAGTCAAGGGCAAGTTTGCAGGCTGAAGCTAAGCAACCTCCCTTCTAAATTCTTTGGTGGATGGAATTGAAGATTGTGTTTTAAAATGTTCTCATTTAGAAGTCTACAAAAATGTACATTAGCAGACCTAGTGCATTTCTAAATGTCCAATGTAATTTTTGTTTAACCAGAAAGAAAGAAGGGCTAATAAAATATCTCCCCACCTAAGGTCACACTTAAGTGAGCCAGCAGGAAAGTGTCTAAATAAGCTCAGGTATTTTCATCTGCAACAGATGACTGTACATGGACATAACTGATGTTGGAAAGCAGTACAGGAATTGGTTTAGGAACACATGGACACCAAAAGCCCGACTAGTTAAGAGCTGTGTGATGTGAGTACATGACCAATCTCTCTGAGTCTCAGTATTTTTACCTGTAATATAAGTATGATAATATTGTCCCTCCCAGGGGACTGATGTACTGATTAAATGAGATAATATGGATGAATCCTCAGCTCAGTTGTGGTGGCACAGTGAGGTTTTAACACATAAAGTATGAATCAAGAGCCTTAATATATATATATATATATATAATATATACATATATATATACATATATATATGTTGCTAAATATATACATATATATATATATTGCTTCTGAATACTGTAAGGCTGAAAATTTGCATTCAGTAAATTATCCAAAACTAAAAGTTTCATTTTTAAAAAATTTTATTTATTTATTTATTCTACTTAGGTATGCATGACAGCAGAATGCATTTTGATTCACTGTATACAGATGGAGCACAGCTTTTCATTTCTCTGGTTGTACGTGATGTAGAATCACATCATCTATGCAGTCATACATGAAGCTAGGGCTAATGATGGGATAAAAGTTTCATTTTTAAAAAATGATTGAAATACTCATTCATATGTTGTATTATCTAATTACTATTGATATAATTAATATTGATGATAAAAAATGAAACATAAAATTTCTTGAAATACTAAACTATTCTCAGTACACTGTTTTGGGTGAAAAAAGTCAGGTTCACAATTGATCTATACATAGTATGATATTATCTGAGTTCAGTAATAGCCTTCATAGAAGGAGAGAAAAATGCAAAAAAAAATTTAAAAACTCCAAATACTAGCTATGGAATAACAGGTGTCAGAATGTTTATCCTTACCTCAATAGCCCCTGATTTTACATACACTGCACAACAGTGAGTGTGAATGTCACACTTAGAAGGACAGTTTTGCTCAAAACATCCTGCAGCAGAATCTGATTTCAGATGCATGGAATCACAGCCCAGGAGATGGTGAGGGCGAGTGTCACTTCTGAGGAACCCAGCGGGCAGCCTGAGGGCACCCAGTCCCTGTCCGAGACATGGCACCCAGTGCTGAGATGTGTGAAGGGCTCTCTGCAGCAGGAGCAACCGGCCAGGTTCAAGGACACATCCTGATGCCCTCTGTAGACTCTGGGGCAGGGAGGGTAATCTCCGTTGCCAGTCTCCTCCCTGACTAATGGTAACACCACCACCAATTATGAAGTTTGCATTGAAGAATAACATGACGAGAATAATGCTGTGCCCTGTACAGGAGTATGTGCTATAAAAATGGCAGCTACCGTAGATAGACCAGGAGTGAATTAAGAGAGGATTGTCTGATAAGACCCATGAATGCAGATTTGACATCTGAGCGAGGGAAGCAATGACCAGGCATCGCAGCTGTCCTCATGTCCTGAGGACAAGGAGAAACAACTCTAAATGAAAGCGGATGCAGACCTGCATGCTTCTGGCTCCTCATCTCCATCCTGGCCCTGCTTCCCCAGGCCTGGCTTTGCTTTCTCCTTGGTGGCCCTGGTCAGTTGGTTTGTGGTGGCAGCTCTTCCTCATGTTCTGACCTGGAATCTCTGGGGTCAGGAAGTATCCACCCCACTGCTCAAAAGTCCTGCGGCCTTGAGTCAGCCATTTCTCTTTCTTCATTTGCAAAATGAAGGCTATTATTGAACTCAGAATAGTTTTTTTGATGGGGAATGAAACACATTTAATCCACAGAAAGTACTTGGCATAGCACTGGGCCCAGGAAAAGTTATGCAAAATCATGATTCATTTCTGTCACTAATAAACGGTGCAGATCAGTTATGTTGACTGACGTTTACATTCTGTGGAGTCCTAGGATGCAGTGGTAGATGATTCCTCCCTGACGTCTGTATGGATCTCTACCATGTGCAGGGAAGAGAGTGAGGACCCAAGAAGACAAACCCCTGCACCAAGGCCCCTCTCATGCCTAGTGGACATAAACAGACACGCACAGAGCCATGGGTGAGAAAGAGTTGGCATATGGGGTGCGGCCTGAAAAGAATTTTGGAAAAAAGACTTCTCTAGAGCTTTGAGGGAGACCATCACTACAGGGGAGACACACCATGTCACTTCTCTAAAACCCAAGAAATCCCCAAGTTTAAACACTTAGGGATTTAAATGAGGATCTAGGGGCTGTGGAGGACCTTCCAGGCGGTGGGAAAGCTCTTTGAGCGATTCTCACATGTGGCATCTTGTTTACACCCTCGGGCTCCAGTGAACTGGGTGTTAAGGTAGACGACATTGGAGAGAAAGTGGCAGCTCAGGGACCATAATGATTTTGCCTGAGATTGCTCAAATTCTGAAGGACTGAGTCGGGGTCCAGATGCCCGTCCAGGTCTCTGCTCCACCCACACCTTCTTTCCACTAGGTGATGTGATTCCAGAATCTTCTCTTAGAGGGGACTACATGAATAGTCAAGACTGTGGATCCCCATCGCCCCCTTTTGACATAGAACCAGTGGGGGATAATGGGTCACTTGGAAGCCCTCAGACTCAAACAGAGCAGCTTTCATGATTTCCCGTGGACAAAAGGAGTCAGGGTCAGTATTAAATATAATTACCGTGCATGGGGCTAATAAATGGCATTTTTATCCTGTGTGCACTGTGGGGCCAGGGAGGCCCTGCTATGGCCCCTCAGGTCACCTAATCCTCCTTTGCTTTCATCCTCTGAATGAGTCTGAGCAGATGGAGGCCAGGGCTCTCAAATTACCTCTCTTCCCCTTTCACTTGAGCACTTTCTCTGAGGAGCAGCGCTCTCTGTCCTGTATTCCCAGGTCCTACCCTCCTCATTCTGTCCTTGCCTTGTTACTTCCAATCCCAGTCCATATTTGGACATCCTAATGGTTTCAAGTGCAAATATGAGGTCCTCATGATTTCTCCCTTTCTGGACTCAAATTCTGCTTGACTAAATTGCCCCAGCTTGCAACACTGCGGGGGGCGGCCGGGGGATAAACTTTGCCAAATCCTATGATATCACTCACACTAACGGGGCCCTGGAACATTCCTCAGGTACTTTGCACAGCCTTCCCTCTGATCCTCAGTGCAATACCTGCTCCACGTGTAGAGGTGGGTGCTGGGCACTGCAGAGAATGAGTGGTTTTCGGAATCCCTCTCTGTGTTGTCCTTCTTTATCTGTTCTGTTGGAGATTCTGATAGCCCCTTACAGGACTCTGTCAATCAAGTGGGAAGACACCCTTCTGAAAGCTCTGCCAGAGCAGGAAGCAGTCCAGCCCTGCCCACTGGGTGTTCCAGCCCAGGCCACAGGTCTGGTGTGTGTGTTTTAAGGTGCCGAGCAGGTGTGGAGTGGATAACTGGACAAGTACTTGACAGTCAGAACAGAGTCTAGGGACGCTCATAGACCTCAGCATCCATCCCTCTGGGATGGCAAGAAGACAGAGTTTCTGACCAGCACTAAGAATACCTGACTCAGGTTGGTCTCTGTTCTTCCCCAGGGGAAGCTTTCCCCCTAGGGCTTGGCCTTACGTGTCTAAGGAGTAAATGAGGTCATTAGATATGTGATCTCCAAAGCCCCTTCCACAGCATGACTCTGAGTTCTAACGATATATAATCAAGTTATTTGTGCCCTCAAATGAGTTCACTGGGGACAAAGGGCCTCAGCCTCACTTTTCACCACCACAGAAGGCAGTAATCCTTTAATCTCTGGTTTTCCAGAGAGAATTAATTAGGTTTTCAGCTGGGTATGCTGAAAGGAAGTACAATTGGCCCTGCTTCCAACACACCTCCAGGATCCCATCACTTGTCCACCATGGTCCTGTTAAGTCTCTTTTCCTGGCTACCATCTTGTCTCACTTGGATGTTGGCCTCCCAACCAGCCATCTGCTCTCACTCTTGCCAGGACCTTCTCATAGCCTCTGAAGATATCCTGTGACATCCAACTGTGCCATAACCCCTGAGGCTTTCATCTTCCAAGGCCTTCTCAGGGCAAGCCAACTGCACCCCAGCTCTTCCCTTGGCTTACAATGCTGGACCTTTCTGGTCCGAGTTTCTCCCTCAGCTCCTCCCCTGACTCTTACCTCATCTCTCACCATCTGGCTGGCCACACTGTTCTTCTGTCTGTCATACACCAGACTCTTGGAGATCTTTGGCCTTTTTGGCTGAAAAAAAAAAAAAAACCAAAAATCTTACCATAAAGACTATGTATGGAAAGCCAGTGGCTTCAGAAGGATCCATTTGGGGAAACATATTCCTTTTGCAGCTGGGGTGGGGGGTGGGCTTTGACCAGAACAAAAGGGAACAATATTTGGAGAGCATTTGATAATTCAGAGCATATATGCATCGTCTGATCACCAGCAAAATTTTCACAACTATGCCATTATTGACCCTATTACACAGATAAAAGGTTGAGGTTGAGGGACCCGAGCAAGGTCAGGCAAAGTGGTTGCTGGGCCTTCCCCTGGTGTAGCTGAGCTGGGGAGCCTTACGCAGTCTACACAATCCTGCTGGAAAGTGTGCAGCCTGCACCTTGGCCCTGACTTCTATCTTTGCTTTGAATTTTCCACTAATACCAGCACCCGGACTGTCTTGGCCCTGCTCTGTGGGTGGGTGCCTCTGATCAAACCCTTTCCCACAGGAGGAAGTTCTCTTAGCAGGGAATAGGAGTTCAGGTTGAGACAGGCATGCCCCACCTCTGAGGGCCTTCTTTAAAGTCAAGCTGCAATTCCCTGTGAAATCTTAAGAATGTCTAGTTTAAAAAAAAAAAGAATGTCAAGTTAGGATTCTCTATGAATTCAGCAAAAACAAGCTACAATCCACCTGATGAATGATGGAAAGCTTAGTTCTGAAGCCTGGAAGACCAAGGTTTGGATCTAGTCTTGACTAGTTCAAACAGTCTTGACTATCATCAAATTAATTAGCCTCCTCTGGGCCCATCTCTAAAGTGAGAGAAATACGTTTGGTCTCCTTGTGGGGAAGCTGTGGGGCTTCATATCTGGAGGCAAGTATGGTGCCCAGTCAGTGCTGGAGGGAGCTTAATGAGTTCCTATGCCTTGCTCTCCATCTCCACGTGGATAGTAGACAGCTTGATACAGCACTGACCAGCAAGGTCTTGTCCAGGCTGTGTCCAGAGAGCAGCTGCTGCATCCTTGCTGCCTGATGCTCCACACACCCATTTTCTGATCTGCAAGAGGGAATGTGTGTAGGTCTCCACCCTCATGTCCTGGCTGCGAAGCTTCTGTGAGTTCACACAGGGCCTAACACACAGTGAAGACGTTGTCACTGATAACAATCTCACAACAGAAAATGGTGCGGTCTCTGCCTGAGCAGAGTCCACTGTCAGTGTGGGCCACAGACACGCAGAAGACAAAACCACACACACCCACATGGCAGCGCAGTGGAAGCTGAGATACGATACGAAAGGTACTGAACGGATTTAGGCAGAGACAGAAGGGGAAGGGTTTGTTTGCCATGGAGGAATCAGGGAAGGCTTCCAGGAGAGCATGACAGAAAAGTTGGGCCTTGAATAAAGACTAGGACTTTCCACAAGAAGAGGAAGAGAGGAACAGAAAGACACAGGTAGGAAACAGTAGAAAACCATGTTCCTGAAGGGAGGTGTTGTTCCATCCCTCTGTGTCCACAGTGCACCAGGAGAGGAAAGATTTCAGTCACGTTATTTGGAGGCACAGAAGTGCCAAGTAATTGACAAGAGGGACAAAATTCAAGGGGAAGGCTGCCCTTCAGCCAGAGGAAGGGAAGGATGTGGGAAGTAATGGTGTCAGAGACACAGATGCTGCGGGGAGAAGGCAGGAGGAGCCGAGCCCCAGGAGGACACAGGGGATCCTCAGTTAGGGGAGGATCAGAAGGCAAGGCTGCATTGAGAGGAGACCCCTGAGAGCCAGGCAGAGGCATGTGCATGTCCCTGGGGAGCTGGTGCCAGACAATGGGACTCAAGGATGCTTGGCCACCAAAGGGTGCACCCGGTCACCATTTCAACCTCGTCTTTCATGTGTTTTAATTTTCTGATTCACTTTCTCAACTTTTAATCCAAAGCTCGGCTGGAGAAGCTGCTGTTTTCAATTTGTATTATCTGTTTTTCACATTTTAATCCTCTTAGATCCCATTTCTGCTGGGTTAGTGAACCCACTAATCAGGTAAGCAGCGAGCAGCAGCCGGGCCAATTAGGAAGAAGAATGAGACAGCAAAGAGGGGTCAGGGCATCCAGGGGTTTTGTGCTGCCACGGAAACCGCCCAGGTCACGTGGGTCCCCATCACAGAAACATGGAAACCCTCCTCGGGTGGCAGCTGGAGGCTGTTTTTCACTTGGGGAGAATCCCTCTGCCCCCTCACCTGGCTCAGTTTCCTTGCAATCTCTGCCATTTCACAGGTGGCAGCATGACAAAGTCTCATTTGTCCTTTAAATCTCAATGCAAATGCCACCTCCTCTTGGCCTAAGGGAACCAGGCTGAACTGATAAGACTGATGCTTAGGGTGGCGGGTTGAGTTCCCGCTTGGCCACATGAGGCCTCCATGACTTGGAGTGAGTCTCGCTTTCCTCTTCCTTCCTCCACAGCCTGAGGTTTATAAGGATGAAGGAGAGGGGGTGCTTGGTGGAGCCGAAGGGAAGTGCTCAGTGTGTTTGTGGCTAAACTATTTCCCCAAGTCCTCAACTGTGGAAATTGCTGTTCCCTCCATGTTCTCCTAGTGGCCTTTCCTTCAGGTGATGTGGCTCACTGTCTTTGATGGTGTTTTCATCCCAGTCTCATGATCCAACTCGACTCTCAGTTCCTGGATGGCAGAGCTTACATCCCCTTTGTCTTTGTAACCCTCAGACCTAGGAGAGTCCCTCCAACACACTTCACTACATAATCACGGAATGAACCAATGAATCGGTAAATAGGGAGCGAGACACTCTGGTGGCTTCAGAGATTTTAAGGGACTAAAAGGGTTTCTATCATTTAGTAGTGCTACATAAGCATTTGCTGCCTAAATTAATAAAATAATGAATTAACAGGAAGGGGAGAAATCAAGTCCACATTGTGCGGTAGGACGGTCCAGGGAGAAGGATCCTAGAACTCAGAGCCAATGAGGATGAAGAAAAAGAGGGCAAGAGGTCAGCGCTTGCCTTTGCAGGAAGCCCTCCTGCTGTGCCTCACGGGCTCCTGGTGCTGTGTGATGTGTCCGTGCCTGGGCAGGGGAGCCCAAGGTCCTTCATGGTGCTGGCATCCCAAGGCACGTTCTTCCTTTTGCTAGCCCTCACTGCACCTCCATCCAGCCTTGAGTCACTTGTGACTTCTGGTGTCACCAAGTTAGCCTTGCCCACAGGGAGGCCATGCAGTGCTTCCCGTTGTGTTGACACATCTGTACTTAATTGTTTATTTCAAAATCTGAGTATGGGCATATAGCTAACCCACTCCTGAAACTAAATACTCTTCCTAAAATGGTTGGTGGGCTTGTCCTGGCTGTTTGGATACAAGTGTACTCATTCCTTGCTGTCCATCATAGAAGCAGTGTCCTGCTTCAGAGGTATCCTGCCTTTGATATGAGGAGTCCAATGACCCTGGAGTGAAGGCTACCTGTCCTTTCTGTCCCCCCTGCACTGCTGTCTTCTGTCCCCTAGAGTAGCACTTCTAACTAGGAGCTGTATATAGAAGCTGTTGTCACAGGACAGGAAATGTTCAGAGGCTGGAGTGGAACCGCTACTGTCCATGGTGCTGAAACTCCACCGTTACTCATGGTTACCTCTCCTAATGGTGGGACCCTGGGGGATCCCAGTTGAATGCTTGCAGGAAAGGATCTCATTTATCTATTCTGTTATGATTGTCTTTCTCTTTTTCATAATTTGCAATATGTTGAAATTATTTACTCTCCTGGAATAGTAGCTTACAATACACAATGTTCATGTGTATAGATACGTTTTTCATAATTCCAACAATAATTTTTTGCTCTTGGAATTTAGTGAGCATGTGGGCAGTCACACACTGCTCTCCAATGCTGCCTGTGTAACACTGTGGGTCAGTGGGATCAGGTTGGCATCAGAAAAGGTGAGTCAATGTTAGCTCTTCAAATTTGGGTTCTTTAGAATATTTTTAGGGAACAGAAAACAAGTTTGGAAGCTTGCAGAAAAGGAAAGTCCTAGAGTTTTCACATTTTATACCCAGCGTGCCAATGCTGGAATACAGTTTAAGATTTATTGAGTACATGCTTTCAATGTGTATTTTAAGGAAAATATTTTATCATCTCTTCTAAGAAGCTAATACACCAGTGAGAATACAGATATGCAAACCACTACGTTGAGCTGGTATGATATTTGAGGAATTAGAAATATATTTGAGGCATAGATGAAATACAGAGAAGTGATTGGCTATCTTAAGGAAGGCAAGAAGTTTTAGAGAAGATATTTGGAGGAGGCTCTGGCCAGGTGAGAGGCGGTGGGTAAGATCTTACTGGTGAAATAGCAGCACTCATCCATGCGAGGAGGTAGATAGTGACTTCAGACAGCTCTGGGAAGGAAAGGCAGGAAGATCTAGAGGCAGTGGCCCCTGAATCACACTGGGCCCACATGGTACACAATATGTGCTTTAGAAGGGGACAGGTGACATGCAGGTGAAACTCACCACCAGTGGAGTCACCCCAGTGTAGATGTTTGATCAGTACCAACTGAGTACATAGAGACACAATTTATGATCTGAGATTTCTTTAGACTTAATGAATTGACTAGGGCATTGGCAAGGTGCAAGCATCTTGAATTCACTCACTATTTGTGACATTTCAAAATGACTTCTGTAGGGCTGGGTTTGTAGCTCAGTGGTAGAGCGCTTGCCTCACATGCATGAGGCACTGGGCTCGATCCTCAGCACCACATAAAAATAAATGATTATAATAAAGATATTTGTGTCCATCAACAACCAAAAAAATTAACAAAACAAAACAAAACAAAATGACTTCTGTAGTCAAACTCAGAAGTTTTATTTTCAAATCACACCATCTCATGAGTTGAAATTTCAAGGATACAGGCTATTTTGATATAAAACACAATATTTGTCTTATATAGCTCAGACTGAAAGCATTGTGTTATAGAACTTAACTATAAAGGACATTATGGAATATTCCCATCTATCTTATTTAAAGAAGCTTCACTTTTCCTTTAGAATTGATTTCATACCTCATAGTAGTATTATCTAAGTTCATTTTTAGTCTTACACGCTCATGACAAATCTGTATTCTCATGTCCACACTGTTAGTTATCAAGTGTCACAGAAACACTCTGTACCTCATCAGCCCAAGACCTAGTAGCTTGATACAACAGGCATCGACTGAACTCCTGGTCTGCAGTTTTCCTACTCATTCTAGAGACAGTTATTCTGCTTCTAGTTGTTCCTGGCATGGCTGGGGCAATTCTAGCATGTCTCAGGGTTGTGGCCCTGGGTGTCCTCACCTACATGGAATCCTCACCTACATCAGCTACCACACCTCTGGTCCAGGGTTTCCATCTCCTCTCATTCTGGTTGGGCTGTTCACACCACAAAGGTGGGGGTGGGCAGAGAGGGACAGGAAAGCACTTCTGGATCTCTGCTTGTGTCACAAATGCTGAAATCTTTTCACATGGCCAAAAAAATCCTGGCTGTCCTCAGCAGCAGCTCAGGAATCACACTGTGGAGGGCGAGGACAGAGGGAGGTAAGAACTGGGGCCATTACATGCAAGTGCTCTTTCTAGACCATTCATGGAACTCGGTTCTAACAGTACCAACAGAGGCCAGGGTTCTACCCTAATCTTCTGTGAAAAAATTGTTAAAAAAGGACATAAAATATGTGCACCAAATATTATAATAACAAATAATTCCTTGAAGATGAATGTAAAAATTCACATATAGAAAAAAAATCACAAAAGACAAAATATAGGGACCGAAAAGAAACAACAAAGTATTATTCAAGCAAAAGAACAAACTCAGAGAAGTCCACATATATCTATGATCGTAATAAATATGAATGGGTTAAATTTGTCTTTAGAAAGAGGATAAGGGCTGAAATAAAATTATAAAGGAGATACAAAAGGAAAGTTTTACTTAACATAGCTAAAACAAAAGAACATAAGGCATTTCAGAAAAAAGTATGGGAAATATATCATAGATGAAGTGTATTTGTATAGAAATATTAATAGAGGCCAAAATTCAATATGGAAAGAAGTTGAAAGGACAAGGTGTGATGTTTCATATGGATCAGATACAATATGTTAAGAAGGTATAATATGCCTAAACTTTCATGCAGCTTACAAAAGAGGTTCAAAAAATACAAAATAAAACTGCTAAGAATGCAAGAAGAAAATTGACAGATATATAATCGTGGTAGACAAGGGTAATGCTTTTCAGAAATAGTAATATGGAAACAGAAAACTTGATTAACACAATTGAGACACATCATCAAACACACATATGTATCTCATACACATGCACAGATACATGACTATAAACATATATATCCAATAGACCAAAATAAATTTTTTCATAATCCTTAAATATCAATATTTCAACATGCAATAAAGGCTAAATCTTTTATAAAAGATAAATTGCAGATTTTATTCATTGACCATAATGCTCAATGTAAAAATGCACAGCCAACTTTCCTCCATTCTAATTTCCTTGTCTCTCCAATTAAATTCAGATTTATCTTGATAAAGAGCATTTTATAACTCTTAATTCTTTGACTTCTCTTTCTTGATCAAAACAGTGATGGGTTCTAAACAAATGCTCAAGAAATTCTTCATTAAAATGTTCAAGTGTGTGAATTAATGCTATTGGGATTTGTTGGTGCATTTTAATACAGCATGGTCAGATAGAATTAAGATGTTTCAGGTCCTGTCTTATAAGACTTTTCATGAAGAAAAACTTGATAGTTTTTAAGCTCTGACATTTGGGTCTTATGATGATTAGTTTTAACTTGGCCATATTATAATATTCAGTTATTCAATCAAACATGAATCTAGGTGTTGCTGTGGATACTGCCACAGGGGCACTTTGTAGATGTGGTTAACATCTATAATCAGTTCACTTAAGTAAAATGATTATCCTTGAGGCTGTGGGTGGGCCTCAGCCAATCAGTTGACAGCCTGAAGAACAAAATCTGAGATTTTCAAGTAGTGTCTAAGTTTCTAGTCTTCCAGTCTGCCCTGAAATCCCCACCATTGCATGAGCCAATTTCTTGACATAAACAAAAAGTGTGTGAGGGAGGAGAGAGAGAGAGACAGAGAGAGAGAGACTGGTTCTGTTTCACTGAGGACATCTGGCTGAAACCCTGGCTCCAGCCCTCTGTATTATGCCTCCTTCCCAAGCACTGGCTGGGCCCAATCCATTGGAGTAGAAACAGCCTGGTCTTTGGAGTCATCTTGTCCTGGGTTTAAATTCTGACCACATTATCAACAAACCACAAGGCTACATGTAATGCAGTTAGACTTCCTGAGGTTCAGATTTTACATGAGTAAAATGGAAATAAGAATATCTTTTTCATAATATTTTAAGATAAATATAAGCAATTACCATAGTGTGTACAAGAGTAGTTAGTATTGCACTTGGGGGTCCAAGAACTCTTTGTTTTCTAATCTAGCCTTCAAATCTGCTCTCAAGTTGAATTCAATATGTAAAAATCTCTGTATTTGGGTGGTTGGAAAGTTAGGGCACAAGATTAAAAGGCCACCGTGTGGGAGGCCTGATGCTTTTCTACTCAAGTGATGCAAACCCTGAATCTGGACAGTCACCGCCCCATAATATGGTAGGATTTGTTTCCGGCATATGGAATTAAAAGAAAGCATGTGTCGCAGCTACTTTCCTTTAGAATTCTCAAAAACATTCCTCATTCAATGGAGTGAAGCTGCTCTTAAAAAGCCACTGCCACTTATGGAGTAATTAATATGCATATTAAGCATTCTAAATATATATTTCATCAAATGGCAACATAAATCGCCTGGAGCGGTGTGTGCATGTGCACTCGCCAGGCGGGGATGGCTGCAGACACCGCACAAGTCCTGAATCTGCTCAGAAATGCTCAGGAAACGCAGCTAAGCATGCGCAATGCAGGTAAGCAAAATAGAGCCATTTCTTCTTGGTTCCTGGAGCCAGGTTGGCTTGATCTATGTAAAGCAGGGGGAGAAGAGAGCAGAGAGGGAGATGGAAGTCCATTGTTTATCTGTGTTCTGCCTGATTTCTGAGAGTAGAGATGTCTCAAGGTGGGGGAGAAAAGAGTGGTGATAGCCAAGGAGCAGTAAAGTGGGGCCCAGCTGGCTGTGGCGGGCTGCAGAGGTTCTGACTCCAGCTTCCTCACAGAGGCATCTCTGCATCCCAGGAAAGGCCATTGTCCTTCAATCCCATAGATGTAGCCCGTGTCAGGTCACTTGAAAAAATGATTGAGTTGGCTGATGTTTTCTGGATTATAGGTAAGAACCAACATGCAGGCCCTGCTCTTAGCCCCACCCAGAGCCAGGTCACAACAGGCATCTATATCCAGGGATCACGGTGACCCTCGGGAGCTATTTGAGAGCACAAGCGTGGCACTTTCTAGGCAAATATACCCATCCTGGATTTATTACTGGTTTGAAGGTAGATATAAAAATGTGGGCTGGGTGTGGACAGATCCAAGCAGGAGACTGGAGGTGGACAGGCCCGCACTGAGGCCTGGTGTGTAGCCCATGGGTAGAATTCCGAAGTGGTCTCGTGCTTGAGGTGGAGAAGACAGCTGGCAGGAGCCGTGAGGCTGAGGTGGTGAGGGAGGCAGAGTGCTTGCAGTCCTTGTGCACACGGGGCCCAGACGCAGCCATGAGGCTCACACCTGATGCCACAGAAGAAGGTGGGCACCAGTGGTGACAGGCAGCAAAGCCAGTTTGGCTAGCGGGGTGACTGAGAAGGTGTCAAAGACCCCTTGCTGGTGGCTCTGGTAGCAGGCAGATTGGGTAGAAGGGCAAGGGGTCACTCCCTTCCCTGGGGGAGGGAGGATCCTGGCCCCACATCACACTGTCCCTCACTTAAAGGTGGATAGACTCTCTCAAGCCCCAGACACCTTTGTACATCTCATCTCATGCTGAAAAGCAGGTGCCATTTTTAGAACATATTTTTGCCAGGTGCAGTGGTGCATGCCTGTAATCCCAGCACTTAGGGAAGCTGAGACAGGAGAATCGTGAGTTCAAAGCTAGCCTCAGCAAGGGCGAGGCGCTAAGCAACTCAGTGAGGCCCTGTCTCTAAATGAAATACAAAATAGGGCTGGGGATGTGGCTTAGTGGTTGAGTACCCCTGAGTTCAATCCCCTGTACCAAAAAAAAAAAAAAAAAAAAAGAACATGTTCTTGAAAATTAATTAGCCTAGTTTTTTAAATTAACAATATTTTTCCTTCCTGGAATATTTAACCACTGAGCCACATCCCCAGCCATTTGATCTATCTATCTATCTATCTATCTATCTATCTATCTATCTGTCTATCTATCTATATATTTTGAAACAGAATCTTGCTAAGTTCCTTAGGGCATTGCTAAGTTGCTGAGGCTGGCCTTGAACCTGGGATCATCCTGCCTCAGCCTCCTGAGCCTCTGGGATTACAAGTATATGCCACTGTTCTGGCTCTTGTGCAGCTTTAAATGACTTGATCACATTGCAAATCAGTTTCTCCTCCTGTAAAATTGAGACATAGGGAAAAAAATCACTTCTTTGAAATCAGGAGTTGAGGGAATGAGGTCAAGATCTGTGGTCAGCAATATCTCTCCTAAATTCTTGTTTGTCCCTCTGAACTCAGTGGCGTGAAGTAATATTCATTACTGTTCCCAGCTGTGTGGGGCAGCTGGGTAGCTCTTCAGGTCTCAGTCAGGCTCACCTGAGCATGGCCTTGGCTGTAGGTTGGGACCAGCCAGCTGGCAGTGGTTTAGAATGGCCTCAGCCAGGACCTGGGCCTCCCTGCCTGAGGCCATTCTAAACCACTGTCAGCTGGCTGGTCCCAGCCTGCAGCAGATTTGAAAAATTCCACTTGCTTCAAATCTGCAAACATCATATTTTTCAAAATAAGGCACCAATGATTCCAAAAGCCTGAGTCTAAGGGCAGGCGGAGGGTCCCAGCCAGCCCCTCTGGGTCAGACCTCCTGGATTCGTGAGGTGAGGAAGGGCTGCATCTCCTGCTGCGACATCACAGTGTGGTGGAGAGGTCCCTTCTCTAGCCTGCTCCGATCCCCGGCCCCGCCCTCCCGGCGAGCCCTCGCTGCCCACCTCTGAAATGCACAAATGGGAGAAGGGTTGGGGACTTTTAAGGCATTGTCATTTTTCTAGTTATTATTGCTGGAATGCACAGTTTATTTCACTCTTCATTCTCTTACTCCTTATTATCTGGCTTAGAAGGCAGCATTCAAATTGGAGTGATATTTGCCCAAATATCCTCAATAACAGGAAAAATAGGGAATTGCAGAGGTTTCACGGGCTCCCGACAGAAGTGGGTACCGGTGTGTGTGGCTCTGAGCTTGTCCGGGTCTCACATTCCTGCCCCCTGTGCGTGTGCATGTGTGATTGTCATATGCCACACGTCACTGATGCCTTTTGTCTGTCTCTTTATGTGAGTGGGTAGGATTCAGTGGCCGTTGCAGTACAGCTGTCGGCACCACCATCTGATGAACAAAGCCATATTTTGCAGCTATGGCATGATGTAACCCGAATGCTATATTTGTTTATGTACAAACCCCCACCCTTCTTTTGACCATAACAGCTAGGCACTATTTTCAAAATTAAAAGCATGAATTGCATGAGCAGCTATAGTGAGTTGTATTTAATAAGTCCACAACTCGTGCCAGAAATGTCGTCACTGACTAATAATAATGAGCAGAGCAGCTCCCAACTACCACTCTGAGCAGCTGCAGAGTTTGCAATTTCTGTCTCATGAGTGTTCACTTGCTTCAACAGGGTTGGGGCTCTGGGAGGGTCTGGCCATCCCGAGAGTCAATCTAGAGATGGGAGCTCAGCCTGGGTCACCAGGACCTCCTGCAGGCATGGTATACTCATGGAATAAGAAAGGGCTTGGACTGTGACAGCAGGGCCAGATCTCAGCACTCCTCCAGGTCTGTGGGCCTTTGTGAGCAGCAGGTCTTGTCTTAGTCAGCTTTTTCACTGCTGTGACTCAAAGACTTGACCAGAACCATTGTAGGGGGGGGAAATGTCTACCTGTGGGCTCACAGTTTCAGAGGTCTCAGTAGATACACAGCCAGCTCCATTCCTTTGTGCTCGAGGGGAGGCGGAACATCATGGAGGGAGAATGTGGCGAAGGGAAGGAAGCAGCTCACATGATGATCAGAAGGCAGAGAAAGAGACTCCACTCACTGGCTACAATATATGTACCCCAAGGACGTGCCCCCAATGCCCATCTCCTCCAGCCACACCCCACCTGACTTCTCTGTTCAGTTAATCCCTATCAGGGAATTAATTCACCGACTGGGTTAAGATCCTCATAACCCAATCATTTCTCCTCTAAACTTCTTACAGTATCTCACACATGAGCTTCTGGGAGACACCTGACATCCAAACCACAGCAGGCGTCAAATGAGGATAAGGAATTATACCCAATATCTGACAAGAAGTGACTCATTGTCCTCCACACCAGTGTTTAGTCAAATCCTCACTTACAGACTCAACACATTCACCAAGTGCCATGTCCGACACTCTCTCACATCTCTTCCCAAGAACTTTTATCATCTATAGAGGCTCAGAACATGAATGTCACTTTTCTAGCCTCTCTTGCTGCCAGGTACAGCTAACCAACCCATAATAGGCAATAGGACATAAAGGGACAGTCTAATGAATAGTTTCTGGGAAAGGTGATTCTTCATTGCAAAAGGAGAGGGGATCCTGAGGAAAGCTTGTTGTCACCACCTGGTTATCCTTGGCTGTCCCTCTCTGGCTGTGCTCATGTGCTGATGATACGTGGAGCTGTGGCAGCCTTCTCGAAACTGGGAGGTGACAAGCCTAGGCAAGGAAAGCTACCCTGCTGAACATAGTGGAGAGGAGGAATGGAACTTGGAAGGTTCCTGGTGATGTCCCTGAGCTGATGAACCAATGTTACGGCAGCCTACCTTCATGTTTTCTAGTAAAGAGTACATTGGATTTGGCTTCAACTCCTGTTTGCTGCTTGAAGACAAGTCATTACTACCCACACGATCTACTGCTAGGGAGTTAGGAGGCTACTATAATCCAATGCTAGGGCATTGCTACCCAACCGAATCTATTTGCTAGGCTTATAGCAAAAGTAATGATTCATATATGCCACCTTCATGGCAGCTCCAGGCCTGCCAGAGATGCATGTGCTGAGGACAATTGGGACAACTTGAGTGACAGGTCGAGATGCCTCCAAGCAGGGTATGGTGGTCTCTGACAATTATTTTTCACTTTTCCCCTAATGACACAGAAACACACTGGATCAGATGTGTTTTAAGCAGACCGGTAGCCTGAGTTCATGTTCTACAGAAAGTCAGAAGGCTTTTCACAGGACACATTACGGCATTGGGAATCCAGGTAGAAAATGAGTGGACACGCTCACTTGAAAGGACAAGGTCATCTTGGAGGAACAGGCCTATGAGATGCCAGACAGAGGCACAGCAGCAGGCGCTCCTGGCCAGCAACACTGCAGAAGGCACAAGTCCACAACTGTGTGTGGACAGACGCTAGGAAGCCAGCACGGTTGCTGACCAGCCCTGTCTTAGCTGGGCAGTGCCACCACATCAACAGGTATGAGTGACATCAGGAAGATGTGTCCCTGATGAGCTGTAATGAGAAAGGCCCCCTGTCTCTGTGATTGCTCCAACAAGACCACGCCCTCATCTCATCATGGAAAGCAACCAGGTAACTCCCACTCAGATGGTGCTCTCCAAAATCTTTGACCACTCCTCCTCAGAGCTGTCGATGTCATCAAAACCAAAGATAGGCCCAAAACTGTCCTGCTTAAAGATACCTGATGTGTAAGTACAATGTGGCATCTTGGATGAGGTCCTGGATCATAAAGAGAACAGTAAAAATTGAGAATATAGAATAAAGTGTGAATTTGATCTAACAATAATGTATCAATACTGGATTATTATTTATGACAAATTCACCTTGCTAATGTAAGATATTGGGATGACCAGGTTTGTGGCATATCAAAATTCTCTGTCCTGCAGGAATTTTATAAATTTAAATCTGCTTAAAAATGATAAGTATATTCTAAAAACATTGTAAGAAATAAAAGGCACATTACACATAAAAGAATAGATTTAAAACTAATCATGAATTTCTTGCTAAAAATTATGCAAGCAGAAGATATTGAAAAACATATTTAAAGAATGAGAAGAAAATAAATCAACCCCAAATCCTAAAGCCATAGAAATTGCTTTTCAAAACTGAAGGTGAAATATAGACATGAGGACAGATATCTAGATCAATAGGAATAAACCCACGTGAATATTGTCAATTGATTTTCAACAAAATCTCCAAATGGGAAGGGACGGTCTTTTTAACAAATAATGCTGAAATAACCTGGGAAGTTGGAGAGGGCATGGAGAACTGGGTGCTTATTTCACTCCACAAACCAAAAGGAAATTGCAGTAGGTGGCATGGGTCGGTGTGAACGGCAAAATCACACACTTCTGGAGAAGCATGGAAAAAGGATTTACAGACAAGGCAAAGGTTTCCATGGTCGTATCCAAAAGGTACCACACATTTAAAAAAGGAGGTACCTGGAAAACATCTGTTGCTTTGAAAGAAATCATTAAGAAAATGAAAATGAAATGGAGTCTGGGATAAATTGTCTATCTATCATGTCAATCTATTATCTGTCTCTGTATACGATCTATCATCACCTATCTCCTCTATCTCTACCTCTCTCTACCTCTATCTCTCTCTCTATATATGAATCTGACATTGGACTGGCTTCTAAACAGTATAAAGAACTCCTATCAGTAAATGATAAAACAACCAAAACTTGCTTAAAAATGACTATAAAATGTGAACAGATATGTCACAAAAAGAAAATATAGAGATCCAGCATGCTCATGAAAAGAAGCTGAACTGCTCAAGCTATCAAAAAATACAAAGTAAAACCACAATCTGATACTTCTGCTTGTACTTGAATGGCATGACTTTAGGCACTGGACTGGCTAAAACTTAAAGACAGATGCATGTCAAGTGCTGGTGAGGATATGAAACAGCTAAAACTCTCAGAGGCTGAGATATGGAAAGCATTTGGCAATCTTCTTACAGTTAAGCATTCACTTAATCAGTAAATACTACTAGACTAATTTATCCAAGAAAAATAAAAACATTTGTCCAGGTAAAGAATTGTTCACTACAATCAAAGCAGTTTTAATTCTTTTTTGGAGGGAGGTACCAGGGATTGAATTTAGTGGTGCTTAACCACTGAGCAACATCCCTTGCCCTATTTTGTATTTTATTTAGAGACAGGGTCTCACTGAGTTGCTTAGGGCCCCGCTAAATTGCTGAAGCTGCCTTTGAACTCAAGATCCTCCTGCCTTAACCTCTCGAGCCCCTGGCATTACAGGTGTGCGCCGCCGTGCCCGGCGAGTTTTAATTCTTAAATGACCAAAACTCAGCAATAATTCATGTGTCCATCAATATATGGATGTGTAGATGAATTACAATAAACCACACAGTAGAAAATTACTCAGTAATAAAAGGTAGCAAAGTACTACTTTTTATTTCTGAGTACATGGAGCCAGAAGAGGAACCTCAAAAACATGTAAGTAAAGGGGCAGGACATAGGAAACATGCTGTATGTCTCTGTCACCTGGAATTCTGTGAGAGGCTAAGCTGCTTCTGGATGGTAGAAACTGGAACAGTGGTGGCCCAGGGCAGGGTGAAGCTATCAAATAATGCATGACGGGATTGTGGGGGATGAAATGTTCGTGGTATTGGGAGTGAAAAGGATCTATCCTTTACTCAAACCTCACTCAAATTGGGTTAATGTGGATGTATTTTTAAATACAAAATTTTTCCTGATAAAAGAATGCAAAGTTATACATGGCCCAGGTCACGGGTAGCCTTCCACACCGGGATAGGCCCTCCACGGTCACAGGGCAGTTCTACTTACTGCCATTTTCTTATACCCCAGAGCAGCGTCTGCTGCCTGCTGGACAGGAGACCTGGTCTCAGTTTTGTTCTGTGCATAGATTCGCTGGCATCACTGAAGGCATGCCCGGGCAGGGACTTTGATCTTTGCAGAGGAACTCTTTTTCTTTGATTTTGCAGAGTGATGTCATCGGATTGTGTTTCCAAATTGGGGCAGAGGTGGCTGTGTGGCAGGTGGGTGTCACACACTGTGTGTAGTGAGGGCCTGTCAGTTCTATCAGTGGCATCGACAAGTAAACACAGGGCTGTCCCATCCCGGGGGCACCATGCTGTTTTCTCGTTGCATGAGTCTCGTGGAAATATAGGTTTTTATCCCAATGGAAGGAAAAATGAGGATGTTGTCATGTGTCCTGCCAGGATGCTTCCTAAATCTAAATGAAAGGTGAGAGGATGTCAGCATGGGAAGGAGGGAGATCAGAAACATGTGCCTTCACATTTTAAATGAACTGTTTGCTGCATGGGTCTTGAGTAATGTTGTCAGGAGCACGATGACTCGGGAGAAACATGATCAGTGGGGAGGAAGCCTCGCTCTCTCTGTTTGTCTCTCTGTCTCTGTCCCTGTCTCTGTCTCTGACTGATGAGACTGAACGATGTCATTACAACTTTCCTGCTGATGCAAATTCAAAACTTTGCACATCTTAGCTTCACCTTTAAGAGAAACCGTGCTGTTGCCTTCATCACGGGGAGCAGCAAATCAGGAATTAGAAGGCAGGCACACTGACAGTGATGGATACCCAAGGCTTTCTCCTGATTCGCTGATTAAACTCATCAATCTATATGCAGATGTGTCCAAGGCAAACGGAGGCAACCAGGCTTAACGGATCTGGTTGTCAGGACCAAGGGGGAAAGGACGCTTCCGGCTTGGTGCACAGGAAATATGGGGGAAGAGAAAGATGTGCTAGGAGAATGTTTACCTCCAAAGTGTGGGAAGCCCTAGGGATGGAGGAAGCCCCCAGGAGAGGGCTGTGAATGCTCTCCTTGAAGGGGGGGAAGAGTGAGGAATGACTGTTCCCCAGAGTCCAAAAGACTGGCACGTTTCTCCTCTGGAGAGTGGAAATTCTCTAGGGAATTGAGGGCCAGGGGGAGACCCTTGCTTCCTTGCTTGCTGATTAACTCTTGCTCAGCCTGTTAGATGCAATCCCGGATTTATCTTAATGCAGCTTGGCTGCTGTCCTTTCCCTGGATCCTGGCACTGTCCCGCCCATCTCGAGAAGCTGGGTGAGCAGAGCCCTATCTATGCTGGCATTGGGCACTGGGCATGCGTTGCCTGCAGCCCCGTCATTATCGTGTCCAGATTTTCTGTTCTTTTGTTTGGTAACCATTAGATGCGGGCCTCTTCCAGGTTTGGTTGAGTGCTCTGTGGAGAGCACCTGGTACATAGACAGGCATGGTGTGGGTGCCTGCAGCCTGCATGGTGAGTGAGCTGATCCTGAGCTGGTTCTCAGTAGCCCGCACCTATCAGCGGCTCTCTGGAGGGATCGTTCTGGAACATCTCTTCATTCTCCGCTGCCCCTCTGCCATGTGAGATTGCTAAGTTTGCTGTAACATTTGAACACAAACTAGGAGGCTTAAATCAACAATTATTTGTTTTTTCCCAGCTCTGGAGTCTGGATATCCCAAACCAGTGTCACCAGGGTTGTGGAGACTCCTTCCTTCTCCCCTCCATTTATTGGTGGCTGGAGGTTTTCCTTTGGCTTGTGGCTCTGGTTTCTGCCTCTGTCTTCAGCTGACCTCCCTTCTCTGCATTCCTGGATTCTCCTTTTCTGTCTCCTATAATGACAGTTTTCTGCTGGACCTAGGGCCCATCCTAAACCCAAAAGGGTCATCTCTTGCTGCTTCCCTCAATCACATTTGCAAAGGCCCTTGTTCCACATAAGATCTTACTCTGAGGTTCTGGATAGACAGACTTTGAGGGAAGTCCACTTTTCAGCCATGAGACACACCTCTCCCCAGCCTAAATTGCCACGTTTTTCTCAGCCACTTGAGCTTAGGTCTCACCTTCAGTTCCTGTGGTGGCTTATTGGAGCTTTAGACAACCAGCGTTTCCCATCCTGTGGCCGCAGTAATCAGTCCAGACCACAGCGGGGCCACAAAGCTGCTCATGTCGAAGGGAAGTAGCAATGAAGACTTGATTCCAGGGACCTTGTGGGGAACTAAATTCTTCGACTTTCATTGTTAATGTGGAGGAAAATGCGAAACTCTGGGAGCCACTGTCAACCCTCTTGGGACCATGAAGAAAGAACCTACAGAAGAGGCTCCAGCAGGCCGAGGGTGTAGATGGAAGGGAGAAGGCGGAGACAGGGGCAGAGAGTCAGGAAGCTGAGTACTGGTCACATTGTTCCTTGTGACCCAGGATAAAGTACCATCCAAAGTGTAACTAAACGGTTTACCAAGTTTGCTCAGCCAATAACTCCTTTCTGTGGTCAGCTCATCCAGGTGAGTATTCTGGTATTTTGCAACTGAAGATTCCTAATTTATGTGACTTTTGGGGAATAGTTAGCCTCAAGTGGAGACTATTACAGAAAGTTGTCTATAATGGAATATATCTACATATTTGCATTGTCTTTTTTCAGAACATGAACCACAGAAATTATTTTTTAAGTTAATGCTACCACTTTTGAGTGAGCCGCAAACCCTAGGGTGATTCTATTAATAACATGCACTCATTTCTTTTCTATCTACTTTAGAGTTGATTCCCTGATCAGTTCCACAGACATCAACAGCATTTTCGGGCCTTATGCCATTCAAAAAGCCTTCCCTGAGGTAGCTAAAGCTAACACTTAAGGACTTTCTACCTGTGCATGTGCATGGCTGAGTGTCTTCAATGGAAGATTCCCGCTCCCCTAAACCATGGTGAGAGTTAGACTCAGCTCTGCCTCTACTGGCAGGTGTGAGAATGGCACCGGATGGCATCAGCCTCGCTGATGGCTGCCTGGGGGCCACAGGAAGGACACAGGATATCAGCACCTGTCTATACCGCCTCAAATCCTGTGAGTAAATCAGCCATGGGGCAAGCAGGCAAGCAGCAAAGACCCGCTCACAGTTCTCAGGGAGATCAACATTTAACAGAGACTGCAGACCCAACATGTATGGCGCAACCTGTTCAATGAAAGTCTTATCCTGGGAATCTGAAGGTGTGGTGTCTTGGCCTGGTGATGGATCCATGGTTTTGTTTCAGGGGTCTTGAAATCCCCTAATGGTTCACATACTTTTGTGGAGAGGGCATATGTATACTCTTTAGGGGGACAGTTGATAGTTTTTGCATACTAGTTTTATTTTAATGAGCCTAGAATATTACAGACCAAAATAGTAGAGATGGTCTCTAATTGGTTGCATTCCAGTAAGATTCTGAAGGAGAGATGAATTGTGGGTAATGTTCTTATGAGCACTGCTATCTCACAGAAGTGGGATTCAAATGAGCTGGAAGAGGTAGTGAGGGAAGGTGCCACGGAAGATGGCTGGGTGTGGGGAGGCCCTTGAGAGCGGCCATGAACAGGACGGCCACAAGATTCACATCAAACAGATATTCCTAGAACTCACAATTGCATTTCCCAGTTCAAATCAGAGGAAAGAAGATTCTGAGTTAGTGTAAGATGACTTGGAAGGGGAGAATGGCCTCTGGAATGTTTGTAACTAACTCAGAGAGTGCTAAATTGCTTTACCTCAGTGCTGTCCACTCAAAAGGAGTCAGAGGAAGGGGTTGGTACTAGGCTGTTGTTCCGGAGTGGAAGTATCTATTTCCAGGAAGTCTTGTTCTAATTTACTCATTTTGATGGATTATTTACAAACACAAAATCGTGGAGGTGTGTTGCCACATCTTCTCCCAGGTTTCTTCATCCCTGTGCACAGTTCTCAGGCCCTGAGGGGCTCCTACATGGGCTATTCATCAGCAGAGCAGCCGGATCCCCCGTCATTCTCCTCACACCTAAAAGGGTGGAATAAGACCACAGTGGGTGTGTAAGAGAGGACATCATTCACAAAGACAAAACACAGACTTCCTTGATGCTTGAATTCCAGAACTTTCCCTCTGTGTCCTTCTTAACATAAGCAAACTGCTCCCTTAGGCTGCTTCAGTGAACACGCCATGCCTCTCTTCTCACAGCCCTGACCCTTGGACTTGCATGGCCTGCCGTAGCTCCTACTTTCTTTTCCCTACTGCTCACTGGGGGACCAGTCACCAGTCAACTCTCCAGTCACCAGTTCCCAGAAGCTGGGGCAGGGTTGAGAGGAATTCCACATGTGAGGGACAGTGCCCGGTTTCCAGTAGGCATTGGACCTATAGAAGTCTCTTCACTTCTTTCATCACAGCTCAGAGGACACGAGGACAAGCTTCTCTTCTCTCTGGCATGTATCATTATTATTATTATTTTAATTTTACTACCATTATAGTTATTAATAATGATGATTTGTTTTAGGTAATGATTTATTTTATATCCTTTGTTATTTTTAACAATTTCCACATGTAAAATAAATAATTACCTGTCCTCTGACTAATACACTATGGTTAAGATTAAATGGATCCTCTTTGCTGACAGTCTCCCTGCACTTTGTCTTTATACCTGTGCTGTACGATGGCTGGTGATGTCTTTGAAGATTGCGTTTAGCATAATAAGAGATAAAGCTTGCGAGAGGACATTATAGGGAGAATATAAAACACACACCTGTGTGAGCAGCTCCTCCGTGTTAGGTATGAAATAAACATTATATTTAATTGCCATAACAATGCTACAAGGTCAGCACCGTTATTACACTTATTTTACTGGTGGCACAGAGGTTTAGTGACGGGTAACTTGGAAGGTCAAAGAGACATCAACAGAAGCTTGCTGAATCTGTCAGCTCGCAAAGGGCCAACTTTCACTCAGTGCTACAAGCTTGGAAAGCATCCCCATGGTGACACAGGGGGCCATGTGCTGGGACTAAAGCCATCAGTAATTGGCTTAGCGTATTTACTACCAAACCAATGGAACAGCACTGGGCTTCTCCCTCTAGGTCTCAACCTTTTGGTCCTATGGTCAACCCCTGATTGACACTAGTGCCAGGGGAGGAGGCATCTCACCATTTTTCTGACCTGCTGACTTGCCTAAGGGCCTTCCCCTGGCAGACGGGCTTTATAGGGGCCAAGTTTGACTATTACACTGATTTCAAATGTCAGAGCTGATTTATCAAGTTCAACAGCCTATGTTAAAGCAGTAGTCTTCTTTCCTTATCTTTCTACCTCTTCTCCCACTTACCTCCAGTGCTGCTGAATTAATCTTCTCTAAGTGGGGGGTATGTACACATCCTGCCTTTCTCTTCTCTGTGGCTCAATCATTTGTCTTCTAGACAGATTGGTTCTAGGGTTCTCAGGACCAAAGTTGCTTCTGTTCCAGTCCTTGTCAAACCTTGCTTGGGCTATTGCTTCCTAGGCCATGCCATGTATTATGGCAGAGGCTACTATATACACTTAAACTAATTAAAATTAAATAGAATTCAACACTCCATGCCTCATTGTGCAAGCTACAGTTGAAGATCTCCATGACCACCCATGGTTAGTGGCCGCCGTATTGGATCAGGAAAACAGAATATTTCTCATTGCAGACAGTCCTTTTAGATCACGCTGTCCTGAAACCCACTTACAGATTTCTTCTTTTCAGACAGTAAGGACCTTACCAACAGAGTTTGAAGTGATCACCCATATTTACATGTTCAAGTCCACTTTGCTTAGCATGACGGTGCAAGGTTTTCTCAACTTTCAGCCTCATTTGATTAAAGTTACCAACTTTGGACCACACTGCTCTGGGGACTCTGGGAGGCATGAGGATTAAACATCTCTCCGTTTCAGTGCTCACAGCTCACTGGGACATCTTCTCATCTCTTTTCTCATCGGTGTGTCTCCTTCCAGAGTTACTCTGAAACTTGGTCAAACATTATCCACTTCACAGAGAAGAGGGAAAAACAATATTGTATGATATAATTTATGTTTCATTTTTCTTTTCTGAACTTTCATCTTTCCCCCTTAGCCACTTACCTTCCCTTTCTGAGTTTCCCTAGATATTTTTTTCCTATTTCTTAAATGGTCCATCTCTATACATCTATTTGTGTTTATTGTTCTGGAAGGTGGCAAGTAGTACCCTCATGAAATTAAACCACTTACATATACTATATATACATACATACCTTTTCTACCTCCTACTAAAATAGGCTATTCACTGATTCATTCATTTGACAAGTATTTGTTGAGCATCTGCTATGTGCCCGGTCCAGGGACATCAGCAAGCAGCACCCATGGGGTTTTCTGCACTGATGCATTCATTGTCCCAGTACCCCAGGGAAAACAATGATAGCTGCTGAATAATTACAAAAACTAGAATAGCTATTCAATCGTCATAAGTGCTAAGAATAAGTGCCATGAGTTACTGATGTCATAGGAGAATCAGGGTGTTAAGTAAGTGTCACCCTGGAGGCTGCTTGAGAGTCAGGCGAGCATCTGGTGAGGATGGGAGGGAAAGTGCAGAGCATTACAGATGGGGAGGAAACACCTGTATCAGGAGGGGACCTACCACTTTCAAATCTCTGGTAGAAGACCAGAGTAGCTATAGGGTGCAGAGCAGGGAGCGGCTGGAGGGCCAAGCTGCAGCAGTAGTATCGCACGGAAACCAGGGGCCTCAGCACATCCGCCGTTTCAACAGGGACACTGAAGGTAGTGAAAGCTGTTGCTGTTGATGATTATGCTGGAACCACATGCATTAACTGGAAAACTGGGGTGTATGGTCATGCTACTTAAGGCTAAGAGGAACAGCAAGCCCCTGAGTCGTTCCAAGTCCAGCAATGGCCTCATCTTTACACTAGAAATGATCTAACTGGTTCCAAAGTCTCACCAGATGGGAAGGTAGCAAGAAGACTGTCACTCTGAGAGGGGTGTGACAGTGGAGATAGAGAGAGGTAGCCTGGTTGAGGAGACGGTAAAGAGGTGAAAAGGAAATGCACACCTTTGGAGTCTCACGGGAGGGGGCCTAGCAAAGCAGGCCATCTGGAGGTCTCTTCTGGAGCGACTGGAAGCAGATGGTCTTGCTGGGGGCTGGCCAACGGGTTGAGAAACGGTGCTTGTTTGAGATGTCTGTGATGCTGGCACCTTGATCTCAGCACCCAGAGCTTCCTGAACTTCCTGTTTTCATGTGAGCCCCACCCTGTGTCTCCAAAACCAGATTTATCTCTCAGTAGCGGCCACAGCTCTGACTGCCTCTTTTGTGCGTAGTTAAGATTTGCAAGTTATTTAAAAATATAAGCCGTCCCTGAGGCATTTAATAAAGTGCACATCTGCTAAAGAAAAATTTTTTGAAATAGGAAAATCAATATTAAATCAATGAAAGCCTACTGGCTTCAATGGCTTAAGGTGGGCAGAATGGCCTTCTAGCCACAGCAGCTTGAGTGACAGTTCTGAGCAGAGTACTCCCACATGACCTTGTAATTTAGAGTCCTGTGTTTTTCGGCATTGTGTTTGGTCCTAATTTTCTTTTATTCTGAGCAAGTGATCGCATTTAGTGTCTTCTCTGGCACTGTTCCTGAGACTCCCAGATCCTAGCAAGGCACAGATTCCTGCCGTGCACTATATTTGGGTATTAAATCAATCACAGACTTAGAAGCTGCATATTATTCTAAGCAATTCATTTAATATTTTATCAAGAAAATGTAATTAGGATTTTCTCAAAACAAGTTTCTAGATAATCAGGGGAAACAGCCACAATCAATTTATAAGATCAGTTGTAGCGAGAACTTCTTGTGAAAATTGGCCATGATCTTAAATGTCTATGTAATTCTAGGACTGTCTGCTACTGGCCAGCATGTAGGTGGACATGGTCCTTTCCCATGACCAAAGGAGGAACCGTAGGTAAGCAGTGAAGAGAAGCGCGTGCTTTTGTAGGCCACCTCTGATTAATTCAACTTCTAATGTGATCTCGGTGTTTGTCCTTGGCTGTGTGGAGGCCCAGCTGAGGGAACTGAGGTGATAATGGCATGCAGCTGTCCCCTCGCAGTGCACATTCTGGGGGAGCGGTAGGGGTGACACAAGACAGAAGGGACAATGGGAGAATCGACGAGGGGTCGTTGTAACCAGTTCAGCTGGGGCGTCAGGTGAGGGGCCTGCCCTCAGGCTTCCGCTTCAGGTTGTAAAGTTCCCATCTGGGTCAGACAGTGCACGCCTGCGTGTGCCTGGCCTGCTGCAGAGGCCGTTCTACTGGGATCCAGACTCACCACGGCCCTTTTCTGGGTACAGGACTCATCCTCAGCTCAGAGCCCGCTTTCTCTGAAGCAGGCAATCTCGTGAAGGGGGCCAGCCAACAGAATGGGAGCGACAATGGCAGCTGTCACTTCCAGGCCCGTGAAATCCTAGTTTCTAGCAGGAACAAGGTAGAAAAATACTCAACTAATTATTTTTGTTTTAGCTACATCTCTGAAATGAACCAAACGCACAATAGTTGGGAATTGGTGAAATAAGGTGTGTTCTATCCGGGGCCCCTTTCCCTCTCTGGGCCCTTTGCTCCTAAAACAATCATATACGTGATGATTACACTGGACAGACATCTCAATATTATTATGTATTTAAAACATATCTTCTGAAAAGCAAAGCTCCTTTTTCTTCTGATGTTATAAAATGAACCCAGCCATTTTAATGAGATCTTAAAGTATGATGGGCCCTGGGCACCTTGCCTGCTGCGTCTCATGGAGAAGGTGGCCCTGCTGTGAAAGAATTGTTTATTGTTTAAAAAAAAAATACTCATGACAAGTAAAGATGTCATATATTGTATGTTGGACTTTCAATGATGGAACTATGGGTGAATATGCTCTTAAGTTTCTTTTTTCTCTATTTTCAAAAATCATCGATGCTAGTGATGTAGGAACAAAAATAGAGCAAATAATAGCATGAGTTTTCCAAGATGCCAGTTGAATTTTGGAGGTTCCCCCTTTTCTTTTCCCTAGATCTTGGTTCCCTAAAACTGTTTCTCACATGCTAAAGGAGGTTTTTAAATAAAAACTGCTCAGCAGACCAGCTGAACATGTCGATTGCAAAATGATTGCTTAGGCTGACACCAACGAGGTCTTTGGAACTGGGGCCCAGGACTGCATAGAGCAGCTCTTGCTGGTTGTTGCACAGACAGAAAACGGGAAACCGCTAGCCTTTGGGACAGAGCCCCAAATCCGTTTTGTTTGAAATGATTTACTTTGAAAACCCCATCTCCTTCTGGAATCTAGGTGGTGCCTTCTCCTGGTGCTGGTTTCCATCCTCCTCTTTTGCCTTGGTCTCCCTTTTGTCTCCATAAGCAACAAAGGTGGAAATAATCAAGATTTTACCCCAAGACAATGTATTTTTAAAAGGGAGTGCCAATTTCTAAAACATTGGATTTTAAAAATACAAAACCTTAAGTCTCTTCCCCCAAAACACTGGCCTCTAGCATTGCCACGCCCCTCCGCAGCCTCCCTCCCCCAGCCTTGCCACGCCCCTCCTCAGCCTTGCCACGCCCCTCCGCAGCCTCCCTCCCCCAGCCTTGCCACGCCCCTCCTCAGCCTTGCCACGCCCCTCCTCAGCCTTGCCACGCCCCTCCTCAGCTTTGCCACGCCCCTCCCCCAGCCTTGCCACTCATCTGTGCTTTCTCCACATTCTTCTACCTGGAATGCTGCTCCTCCACCTTTCAGACAAGTATGTGCTGATCTTGGGGCCACTTTTGTGCAGACCTCAGTCACATCATGACGGCAACAATTTCCTTCTTATTCTGATGCTTTTCACCTGGGTATGTTCATTTTAAAAGGAAACACTGAGCATACAGAAATTGCAGGAATAAATGCCACGCAAAGAAAGCACAGGGCTGGCCCTGCGTCAGCAGGAAGTTTGACCTGTGAGAGGGGGTGAAAGGCAAGGCGCTGGCTTTCTGCTCAGTACTGAAAGCAGGAAGGCACCATGACTGTGTCCTTGTCACTGCGGCTAGTGGGCGCATCCAGAGGTCACCCGTGGGAAATCACAGGTGAGTGCAGAGATGGGACCCAATCTCAGACTTCGGTTAGAACTGTCTCTGGCTTTCATAGCCCTCTTGGCTCAGTTTCCTTATTGACGAATGGAAACCAGGGTACCAGTTTTGCCTATCTCCTTGGGTTTCCTGAGAGACATGATATCAGTGTTTTAAGATGTGTTTGTTCTACAGAACTCTCAGGGGTTAAACTAGCCATTTTGAAAATAAAAGTCTTGCGTTGACAGTCACAGTGTTTGGAAGCAAGGAACACATGCTTCTGGCAGTGAGTGCATGGATGCTGGAGAGGTCAGGCCACCTGCCAGTGAGTCCTGGTACTGACCAGCAAACACACATTCTCCTGCCATCGGGACTAGTGTCCCCAGAGCGTCCAGGTCAGTACCCAGAACTGAGCTCCATTGTAAGTATCAAAGTCCCTCTCCGTCCCTTTTCCTTGTCTGTCCTCTCCATATTTCAATAATGTTTTATTTTAAGTAATTTTAGACTCACATAGAAGTTATAAAAATGGTAGAGTTTGTGGACACCCTCCTCCTGGCTGCCCCTAGAGATGATATTGTAAAGGACCAAAGTCCAGTGGACCTGAGCCAGGACACTGGCATTGGCACAACCCTAACTAAACAACAGAGCTCACTCATATCGTACAAGGCTTCACACGCCCTTATTTATAATTATTTCTTTTGTTTCTAGTTCCATGAGATTCAATTCCTTCTATTGATTGTGTATCTCCCATCAAATCAGGCTGAGGACAAACTCACGGGTGCTCTCCTGATATTCATATATTTTTTAAAAACATTCTTTTAGCTCAATTAACATTTGTTGAATGAATAATGATGGATTGGTATGTAGACAAGTGCTCATTTCTTGCACTGTTGGAAGAGATGGCTCAGGGATGTAGCTGCTCCAGTCTCAGTGCCTGTGGACAGGGCGCAACTCTGAGGATGAGTTTAACCCTACAGTGAAAATCGGCAGCTGAGTCGGGACAGATTCTGCTTCATACAACATACATCGTTCCCAATGCCAAGTCTGGGCTAAATCAATTTAATTAACTAACAAAGGTAGTTGTTATGGCAACAATTCTACTAATCTATTTCAGCAAATACTCAGTGTGATTGACCTGTTGCTAAGCAACAGCCAATAGATGGGACAGAAGAGGAAAACAAATTTCATCTGACGCAGAAGTTGTGATCCGGTAATAAATTTGGTCTATGGCCAAGGAGAAGCTTCAGAGAGAACGTCATCATGGAGATATTGAAATGGTGTTCCACAACCCTACCCACTGCAGTGCCATCCAGAGACAATCAAAGTCTAAAACCACATTGCTTTATAGGCTGAAAGTCTAGGAAGAAAAGGTATCAGTGAGATTAGGAATAACATGTGCATATAACATGACCTACTTAAAATGATTTAGTTATTATGGATTTTTATAGGTCTTTTCTACACCTGAAAAAAAATCTCTTTATTTAAAAAGATGAAACATATATTTATAAATATACACCTCATTTGTGGAGAATAAATCAATTTAGGCAGAATTGTTGGGACTGAGTAGACAGACCTATTTCACTGGAAAACTCAGACTTCTGGGAGAGTTCCTCTAGCCCCATGCCCTTTGATACTCTCTCATTCAGGATGGCTGATGCTTCACAACTGAAAACCTTCCTTTGACTTGGGGTAACTGATGAATTATTTTTTAGGTTGTTAAGTGACAGATCTCTCTCTCATTACCTGCTTTCTTTAAGCATGCACTTGAACTGTTGTGTTCAAATGAGCTTAGAAGGAATATAAGTAGCTGTGCCGAGGAGCAGGTTCAGGGTGAACGACACCGTCAGGCTCATCAGAGAAGGTGCCTGGGTCTCCACTGGCATTCTTAATACCACTCCAGTGGTCTCCCTCTAGCATGTTTGCAAACTCAAAAGTGTTCAGGGGCCAGGGAAATAAAGTACAGGAGGGACATATCCTGAGGCCGGGCAGTGGGAGTTGGGTGGGCTTAAGCAACTAGAGAGTATCTTCCCAAAAGGCATTTAAGAACAGTTGGTTTTGCTGGGGCACCATGAATCATAACTGTAATCTCAGTGACTCGGGAGGCAGAGGTAGGAGGATCATAAGTTTGAGGCCAGCCTCAGCAACTTTACAAAAGAAAAAAAAAATAAAAGGACTGAGGATGTAGCCCAATGTTAGAGTACCCCTGGGTTCAATCTCCAGTACACCTTCCCGAAAAAATTTAGTTTGGCAATGCTGTGTTCCTTGACCTAGTCACATGTCACAAAACGGCTGAGCTGGGCCCATTCACTGCCTGGTAGACCACAGCTGGAGACTCTGAGAGTGTGACTGCAAGGTGAAAGCTGTCATTGGTAGCATGAAGTCACACGGCATGATGGACACGCAGGGCTCAGACCCTGAAGCTCAGCCTTGAGCTCGCTTCCAATGCCCTCAGGTGCACCACCATGGAGAAGTCACTGCTCCACCTGGGCCTTGCCTACATCTGCTACAGAAGGTGGATCCAGGAAGGTCTTCCCAGTCCATGAACTAACGGTGTGGCCCCAGCCAGGCACCTTGGGAGCCTGGGCACAAGGCTTTAGCGAAATGGTACAGAAGCCTTGCACGCAGCCAGCTGTTTCCCATTCCCAGTTCTGGCACAAGGGAGGCCCAGGGAGGCTGCTTTGCTAGGTGAGCATGGGTGTCACTGTCCACGACAGGGCAAAGCCACCCTCATAGCACCAGTGGTGCTCAACACTTAGTCCTGTGCTGAGGCTGCAGGAGAGCCATCCTTTGCAGATCACTGCCTGGAGGAAATCTGCCATCCTGATTCAGAAAATGAGAAGACCAGGCAATAAATGTAATGAAGTAAAAGTAAAAGGAGGAGGAGAAAGTGGAGGAGAAGAGGAGAAAAAAGAAAGGAAGTGAGAGAGAAGAGAAGGAAGGAAGGGAGGGAGGGAAGGAGGGAGGGGGGAGGATGAGAGGAAGAGAGGAGGGAGGGGTAGAAAACGGGAGGGAGAGAAGGGGGAGAGACAGAAGAAAGGGAAACTGTTGTTTGTTGAGTATAATCCAGATACATTTGAAACATATATCGAAATGTCCTTTCCTGTTAATACAGCCTCAGGCTATTTGCCCACTATTTGATCGTGTGTGTGTGTGCGTGTGTGTGTGTGTGTGTGTGATCATATGTATACACACAATCATAGATGCATGCAGGTATACATATATGTATATGATCATACACATTTTTGCATCAATTCAATGCCATCAACTAAAAATTATTGCATAAGGCGAAGCTAATTTGGGAGGAGCAATTTTCTCAGAACTGATTGCAGGAACAGCCATACAATTATCTCAACAGAGCACGAAGCTCAGAGCTGAGAGGGCTGTGCTCAGAGTCTTAGCACATCTTAGCTGCATCCCAGCTTCATCTCCCGTGTCCCGCCACTGGGAATGAGATAGAGTGGAAGCCTGTCTCCTGAAAGTGACCACAAACCCACAATGTCCACTCTTTGTGTCCCTCCTAAATTCCCCTCTATTGCAGACTACTTTCTGAAGCAGGTTCCTGGACTGTGGAAGCCTGACATCTCACAGCCTTGGCCACACTGTAGAACTCCTTTGAGCTCCAGTTATTCAGGCTTTCTGATAGAAAATATTTCCTGGCATGTTTTGCGAAATGCTATACAAATAGGAGAGGGTAGTGGAAATCATAGAGGCATCGCCAGCATGGTATTTGGACATGCTCTCCTTGGCTTGAACTTTACAGATAAGGAGAGCATTCATGTTTATGTTCTAGGCACTAGAGTTTAGTGAGGATACAATAATAGCTAATAATGTGTGTGCTGGCCTCCAAATGCCAGGGTTTGGAGGCCAGCCTTGCCAATGATTAGCTTCAAGACCTTGGGCAAGTACTTAATTTCCCTAAATTTCGGTTTCTTATGGGTGCTGAGGAAATGAACAGTGCTTTCTTTCAAGGGTCAAGTCAAGGGTATTCTAGATGGCAATCTGGGTAAAGGACCTGGCCATGGTCTTCTTTTCAGACGTCTTGGCCTTTGTTATTGCTAACATCATTAGGCTCTTCTGGCAGTAATCCCACGAGGTTGGCCTCCTCCCCATTTTCCCAGATGAGGACAATGAGGCTCAATGGCTGGCCTGGTGTCACTCCTCTGATAAAGGAGGGTGGGGGCTCACGCCAGGCTGCTTCCAAGCCCACCCTCCATCCATGCAGTTTAATGAGGGATTCAGCTTCACGCTTCTCTCCCCTTGATTAGGTGTTAAATATTTACCATCTTGCCTTTCTTCCTCTCTACCCTCTTTAAAAACGGTTTAATTAAAATTGTTCGTCGAGCTCATGATAAAAATATGTAAATGTGATGATTTTTGTGAAATGAATCCATTGTTTCCCTTTCATTCCCCAAAGACTGTGGATGAGAAAGGATAGATAGCTGGGTCTCCCCATGAATTTGAACAAGCATTTGATAATACGTTGTATAACCGATTTCAAGGTCTGATGGCCACAGGATCCAGCAATTTACGTATGTGAGGTGCAGCTGGATTGGTAGGTGTGGGTGGGGTGCAGAGGATGGCTGTCCCAATATTTCTGGAAAGAATGACTGTGAGGGGATTGAGGAAGCATAGTGTTGAGAGAGCTCATTTTCATGTCCCCACATCTGCATCTGTCCTAAGGGTTCCTCTTGTCCCTGTCTCACTGCCCGCGGCAGCCAGGCCTCTTACCTTTCTTCTCTCTGAGGCCACAACCCAGATTTCCTGCTAAGCATGGTCCTGACTGACAGGTGTTCTCAGTGTACCTCAGTGTGCCTCTCTGTCCTTTGAGTGCAGGCTCTGTCCTGTTTGGGGGTTCTAGTCCTTGGATATAGCACATTGAAGTGCGGGGTCCGGCTCTGTAGCAAGTAAATAACTCCTTTCTTAAGATGTCAAAAAGTCTACGAATGGTCAAGTCAATCTAAGAACTCTGGCCTAGCCTGGGTCAGGAAAAAGACAGCCTCCTAACATCTTTGACCTTTGTTGGCTCCCTGCCAACCATAGTAAAACACACCCCAGAGTTTACGCCCTGGTCTATTCTGGCTGGATTCAGAGGCTGTTTTACTGGCCCTCTGTACCTGTGTATTATGGGCTAAGTGGCCACAATAGTCAGCATCCACAGTCAATGATCCAGCTCAATGAATTTTGATTCTTACAGGTGATGAGGGGTCATTGGTCAACAAGTAGAGGGACTCTGGTGCAGTTATTCAGGGACCAAGACTTCTTCCACATTATGGTGTTAGTTCCTCTAGTTCCCCAATGAATAAGTGTCCTAGTAGAAGGTCCTCATGGACCAGGAGCTGATGTGAAGCTCTGCTCATGTTCCACATCTCAGGCTCAAGGCTATGTGGTCAGGGAAGCTGGGAAGTGTAATTTAGCTTTGGGCCCAAGAGGAGTATGTGGGACATTAGTGAATGTCATTTTTTTAAACTGCTTTCATTGTGAGGTCTTTGGGGACAGAGACTATGTTACCTGACCACACAGGTGGTGCACTTTGCTCAGGGCTTGGTTTAGGTGAAGGGTCGGCACGTACTGGAACGCACAGTTGTTGATGGTGAGCGAGTGAACCATCTGTAGCCATGATGTGAGGTCAGAGTGAGTTTCAGCCACGGACAAACTGAGCCTCTCTTCCAGAGTGGTTCCCACACATGCTTATTCTGCCTTGCTGTGTTGGACGAGGCAGGAGGGAAGCGGAAGACAACCTTGGTGTTCATGCTTCTTGAGGCTGGTGCTGGGGTTTCTGAATTGCACAGCCCTCTTCTGGCTCTTTCAGGAAACATTCTCACCTGGCCTCACTCTCTCCAGCTCCCCTCCGCTGTGTCAAGGTCTTATTTTCTCCCTTACCCATGTCTTGGCCCATTCCTGCTTTTTCAACAGAATACCTTAGACTGTGAAACTTACAAACAGAAATGTCACTCCCCATTCTGGAGGATAGAAAGGCCCAGGGTTGAAGCATTACAGGGTAGGCGTCTGGTGAAGGCTGCTTTCTGCTCCAAAATGGCACTGTCCAGCTGTGTCCAACCACAGTGGAAGGGCAAACAGGTTCCCTTGGGCCTTTTTCTCAAGGGCACTAATCCCATTGATGAGCTCTCCATCCTTCTGGCCTAATCACCTCTCAAAGGCTCTGCTTCTTAATACCATTGCTTTTTGGATTAGACTTCAACATAGGAATTCTGGGGAGGAGGGGCATCACCATTCAGACTGTAAAACCCAGTCCCTGGGAAGCAGTCTGAAGTCACATCTTGCTCCACTTTTATACCAAACAGCACTCAGTAAATTCCTCTTCTTACGTCTCTGAATACTATTCTTGACATAGGACAGATTTTATTTTTAAAAACTTATCAAATCTTCTTCTATCTCAAAAATTTCCTTTAAAGACTATTGTTTTTTTGTGTGACTGGGACACTCAAGATTGAGTCCCTTAGTAGTAGCTTCAGCTCTCTCTGAGAATATGTCAGGGTCAGTGGTGGTGACCATGGGGCAATGGGATTTATAAGGAATGAAAAACACAACTTTGATAACTCAAAATATTATTGATGTTACCATGGTTTTATTAAAGTAAAGGGTAGAGGAGTAAATTTATACTTCTCTGTTCTACCTGTTCCATAGACTCCACAGTACAGGTCCCAAAGGAACCCTGAGATGGTTAATTTTAGGTATCAACATGGTTGGGCCATGGTTCCAAGAAGTTTTGTTCTAACACTATTCTGGATGTTTCCATGAGGATGTTTTAAATGAGATCAACATTGAAATAAGTGAGCTTTTGGAAAAGCAGATTGCATTTCGGGCTGTGGTCAGGCTCTGTTCAGTAAGCTGAAGGCCTGTGTGGAACACGACGAACCTTCTCTAAGCAGGAGTGGATTCTGCCTCCAGATGCTTCCAGACTTCTTCCACACCATCAACCATTCTGAGCCCACCCTGCAGATTTTGAATTTGCCAGTCTTCATAATGACATGAGCCAATCCCATAAAATAAATATCTCTGTGTCTGTCTTTCTCTCTAGATAGATGAGTCAATTGATGCATCGATTGACAGACCAATAGAGAGACATCTCTATCTAGCTTTATCTGTGTATCTGTTCTCTTTCTCTGGAAAGCCCTAGTAGAGACACTGACAGGGAGAGAATGTACCTGGAATTCCCCTTGGAATCTTTGATCTTCCCTTCTTTCTGTGGCCAACTAAGCATGAGTTTTAATCCATGGGGCCTGCAGTCGTGGGACCCAGTAGGACTACATCAACACACAAGCAGTTTCCATGAGTGTTCTTGAAACCATTGACCTCCTTTAACTCAGTGTGATGGTTAATTTCCTATGCCAATTTGGCTCCAATGAGTTTGGATGACGCTGTGAAGGTATTTTTAGGTGAGATTGACATACAAGTCAGTAGGCATTGAGTAAATCAGAGAGCTCTCTAGAAAGTGGATGGGCTTTGTCCAATTAGTTGAAGACCTTGAGAGAAAACACACAGTTTCCCTAGAAATAGAGAGAATTCCATCTCTACAGTGTCTTTGCTCTAGAGTCTGTGACAGGAACCCTTCTTCGGCTCTGCAGGTGGCCTACCAGGCCACCTGCAGAACTTGAACTTGCCGCCAGTCCTCATCATCACAGGAACCAGTTCCTTAAAATGGATCCCCTCTTCTGCCTCCTTTTTCTCTGCACACCTTACAAAACAGTGACTCCAAAACCCCATGGTCTTAAATGAGATGATCCCAATGAAAGGTTTCAGTCAACTTGAAAACATGAACTTCAGGAAGAAAGATGAAATAATTAAATGTCTCTATTTCATTAATGTATTTCCACATGTATGTATTTAAAATAGCTGATAAATATAATATATCATCTTTAAATAAATTAGACTACCTAAAATTTACCAATTACTTTATCAATTTGCATGGTGTTTATTTATTATTTATTGGTTTTGATTTGTTTTGAATTTTGCAAAATCAGGAATTTTCAAAAGCTATCCCATCGATAGTACTTACTTTAGCAATTTAGCTCCAAAATTATCCCCTTGAGAATTCTTAAGGAAAGTGAATGTTTTCAGAATCTTGTTTCTTAAGAATTCTTCTCTACTCCCCTTAATTTTGAGAGACATAACCTTTTGGATAATGAAAGCAATCATTTAAAAAATGAGAATTCCTGATTTCTACTTATACCCTCAACATGATTTTCAGAAAGTTCCAGATGTACCGATTGTGGTTAAAATGCTCCTTTGGCTTCAGGAAATTTGTCATTACTTTCAGAGTTCACCGCCCATATTTTCTACTGTTGTGCAAAAAGAAAAAGAACCCCTTTGGGACAATCAAACCAAATATCCAAAAATGTGCTTAAACTAATTTTTTCTTTCCATTTTTCCTCCCACTGATGTTCCCATGCTACTAACCCTAAAGCGGCAGGAGCAAGGTGCTTGTGATTCTGTGGACACCACTTGCCCTTTGCTCAGCAGTGCCTGGAGGAATGGAATGAGCAATTCCTACAGTTTCCAGTTGTCCAGAAGCGTTTCAAAAGGTACAAGGAAATTGCTGAGCGTAATTTTAATAATGCATTGACTCAACCACATCTATTGTCATTATGACATGCAATCAGGGGGAGAGGCATTTGGGAAACAGTTCATAGTCATCTTTTTGTTTTCCTGGTAACTCTTTAAAATCATGTGTGATTTTAAACTGACCACACTTCTCGTTTTGGAACTGCTGCCTTTCAAAGCTCAGTAGGTGTCTGAGACGAGGGTGTACTTACCTGCTGGGAAGTGTGGCTCTGGATGTAAGATCCAGAGAGGAGCAATTTTTTTTCCTGTCTGGAAGAACAGAAGTGCTAAATTTGCTGCGTGACTGACAAGATATTTCTATGGAGTGAGCAGGAGAAGGGGCATTTACTTCTGGTCAGTTCTGTTCCACAGGCAGTGCTATGACTAGAGTAGTGGACCCCTACAAGTTCACCCTGAACCCTTGACATCTTGTGGCTAGAACGATGGGTCTCCAGGGCTTTGTTTCCACAACTCAGTTCATTTTTTTTTCTCCTGCCATCCTGAGGTCAAGGTCTAAAGGGTTATGCAGAGCTTATTTGGGGGGAGTCTCTTATGCTGCTGTCTCTCAAAGGCTTCAAGTTTTAAATTTAAAAACATAGGACAGAATTTAAATTTTCACATCTTAGACATTCAGAGGAAATATTCTCTGCTTGCTCTTATTCTCTTAAATAACCATCAACAGTGAGGTTCCAAGCTGCCATTTATTGGACGGCTACTCCACACTTGGTCTTTCCAAGATGCTTTAAAATAGGTCTCACTTTATTTAATCTTCATAACACCACCAAGAGGGTCAGTATTCCTGTTTTATTGATGGTGGACAGAGTCCAAAATCAAGTCCTGTGTTCAAGAGCCCAGAACTGGTACATGAGAAGGATTTAGGCACAAGCTTTTCTCCTAGCTCAGATTCCAACGTCTGATTCCAAAATTCATGGTTTTGCACTCTTTCTAGACTTCTTTCCAAGTAGCATTACTGGCTTTTCATCTGTCATGAACAACTAGCTTGAAGTGAAAGCAGTCATGTTTCAATCCAGACTGTCCCCAGGCCATATATTCCATGGCTTTGGGACAGTCATGTATTTGACTTCTATTTCCTTTGCTACAACCTAGAATGAAGAAGTCTCTTCACAAGGGAACTCATGCAGCTTGGGAATCCAGGTATGCTCCAGCATTATAAAAACCAGGAAAACCAGACATTACTTAATTGTTTGCTAATAGTGGGGTAACTTACATAAAATAAAAATATGCCACATGCTATGCATAGACGATTAGATATTACTTAGCCATTGAAAGTCAAGTTCTCAAGGAGTAGTCAATGTCTAGACACTGAAAGTAATATTAAGTAAATTTTAAAAACACAGTGTTAAAAACAATACATACCAAATGATCCCAATTTGGTAATTCAAAGATGCATACATAAACACAAACACACAGGAAAAAAACAATCCACCTGGGAACCAGCCATTGTGGTTACTGTAGGGCCATAAGTTACAAGTGATTTTTTTAATGGAATGCATTTTTTTACGTTCCAAAATTCCTATAATGATCACATGTCAGTTTCACTCCTTTAATAAGAAAAAAAGATGTATCTTTAAGTGGCATCTCTGGTTCCCAGGGAAAGTTCAGTTTTAATGAAGACCATTTGATTCATCAAATAAAGTTTTCTGCCTCCTACTCTTAATGAACTATTTTAAGTCTCCTTTTTCCTTAGACACCCACTATTCCTATTAATTCTGATACACTATCAGCTCTCATTAGAACACCCCTGAAGGACTGTGCCTTCTCCAACAGGCACAAAGTGAGGTCATGGGGGAAGTAAGGAGACTTGGTGACTTTCCAGTTCCTCTGCCACCGAAGTGGTTTCCCAGCGAGTAACTTTCCTGGGAAAGGCCACAGGCGTATTTTACTGTCTTCCATGAAGCCAGTCATATGTTATCATAATGATTTCTAGCTTTGGGTACAAAAACCAGTGGGTTCTGTCTCCTAAAATTCTCCCTAAAGGAGAATGGTCCCCAAGTGTGTTCCTCTGGTGCTCGGAATTGGGACAAGAGTCCTGAAACTTGGGTTTGATTCTTCTCTAATCCTTTCACTGGTAAGTTCCAAGCGAGTTGTTGAATCTTCGAGAGACAGAAAGCCCTTTCTGTAAAAGGGATCTGGAACTTCTCAAGTTCTGTGGGTCCTGTAGGGCATCTGCCAACTCTGAGCTCGAGAGGCTCAAAGAGAACCTTTGTTTCCCCGTTGTCAACGTGGCTCCCGACTTCATCAATCAAAACCAACAACGACTTTGCTTAAGTTGGAACAAGGTATAAAGAGTACCCCCTGCCTGCAGGAAGAGTGGAGTGGAATGCCATGCAACCTTGAAGTCAAGAACAGTGACAGGAAGGGACGATGGCTAGGGGAGGTGAGGGTCTTGATGGTTGGACAGCTCTTTCTATGGGTGACTTGTGGGTGTGTCTTTTTGAGGAAGCAATATACTTATAAAAGATATTCCTAAAGGTGGCGCTTTTATTGCTCCTGCAGGACTGGTCTGCAGAGGAAGGGTCCATGCAGACTTGCCCTCTATTTCAAGCTAGAGTAATGTGGTTCAAAGTCTGTCACCCACACAGGGTGGGGAGCACACGTCAAGTCTCCAACTTTTCTCCTTTGGAAAGAAGGGAGAATATCAACTGTCTCACAGGCTTATAACGATGACAGACTGAGGGTGGATATGCTGCACAGGAACCATGGGCTGTGACTGCACACTCTGGTGACAAGACACATACCCTGACAGATACAGGGAAAGAGGACATGTTACCTAAACATTCTGTGAACGCAGACCAGAGTTAAAAAAGTGCTCCTACATGTTTTCTCATTTATGGTCATAACTATAAAATATGGAATTGTGGAGTAGATCAAGCTCAAAATCATCCGAGAGTCCCAGGGGTCTGTCACGAGGCTGCACTCTCTCTTCTCCTTGGCAGATGCAGGGAAAAAGAACCAGCAAGTTCAGATCTGTACTTTCCCTTCAACTTTTTTTTTTCTAAGGCACTGGATCTTCTCTCGCAGATGCCTAGAGGAAGATTTACAGAAGAACTGAGAAATTCTTTTCGTGTCTTGAGAAAGTTTTTTTTTTGGGGGGGGGAGGTGAGGGAGGACACTTTATAGGCCAACATGAAATCCAAAAAAAAGAGATACTTTTATGAAAGCTATCCATCAAATGTCAGGGATAATAATCAATTTTCTGTCACAATGAACTGATAAAAGCTTTCAGTAATAATGTCATGGGGGGAAAAATTTGTGTTGGAACTCGAAACGCAGAGCCCTGATATCAAACGAATTCATAAAAGCTCTATGCCTCTGTAGCCCTTGGAGGCATGACAAAATAAAATTTCTCATCCACAGGGTATGGAATAATTCCCCTTTTTTATTTTTACACTGAGAAAAGCAAAAGGAAATCTGAATTTCAAAAAATAATATTACACAATCCCACTTTGGCAGGTGAACATTAGCGATCGTTTTGGCCGCTGATATCAGAAGCCGTTCTGGTGATTTCTCTCCCATCATGCAAATGACTGCATAATGCCCGCTCTTGGAATGTACAATCAAATCAGCATTCTAATGCTACAAGCCGGTGATGAGCTTGGGAATAAATATGCAGGAGCGCATAAAAAAAATCAAGGCAATCAAGAGGAGCCGGCGTCCTCGCTCGGACTATAAATCTTTGTCTATTTCAATCGTGGGGCTGGCCGAATCAGTGTAAGGTTCCAGCCGGGATGTCATCAATTTCTGTTAACCTCTCTATTCCTCTCTGTGTTGCCTCTGGGGTGATGGATTGGTTTTGTCACCCCTGTTCCGTTTGCAGTGTGTTAACATGGGAGGGTGCAGGCAGGTTACCAGGAAAGGTGACTGCTGTCCTAGCCTTGACCCACGCTCAATGCTCCTCTGTGGGTCATGGGTACCCTTCTGTCCAGGGAACATGGAGTCTCCTTTTGGTTCCAGGATGCTCGGCTCCAGGACCACATGTTGGCTAGTCCAGGGTTGAGTCACACAGGTCATTGTTTTGAAGTAAAAACAGGTCTATGGGTCAGCTCGCAGGGGAGCAGCTGACTGTGTGTCAAGAAACCAGAAGAAAAGACTTACCAACCTGGGCTCTAAGAGGCTCAGAATCTCAGTCACTGACTGACCGAGCGTGCAGCTGGCTTACTCTGTGCTTCACTTTCCAAACCATGAATGGTTTTTCCAGCTGCAACGCTGGATTTCTCTCCAGTGATTTTATTGGGGGATTGGACGTTCTTGCTTCCCCAGAGCTGCCTGTCAACACCCTACAAGACTTACCTGCATAACATGCATGAAGCTGGACAATGAGTATGAGACGATAAGCAGAATAATTTATATTCCATGTATGTATAATATGTCAAAATATTATACATTATTATATAATGTATTATACATATATTATATATGTCAAAATATTATACATTATTACATAATGTATTATACATATATTATATATGTCAAAATATTATACATTATTATATAATGTCAAGTATATCTAAAAAGAGCAAATAAAAAAAATAAGATGGACAAGGAATGGAGCACTGAGCTCTATAGTCTCCCTGACATGCAGGTTCCTCTAGATATCCATCCAAAAAATTAGATCAGGACCCTGAAGCATCTTAGCACACCCATGTTCAATGCAGCACTGTTTGCAAGGGCCACGATGTAGAAAGGACCTCAACATCCATCCGCAGAAGCGTGGTCACAAGCATGTGACACATTTGCACAGTGGAATGTCATTCCTCAAAAGGAGGACATTCTGCCATGTGCGACAAAGTGAATGAGACTGAAGGACATTATGCTAAGTGAGAAAAATCAGTCTCAGAACAAAACGTATCACCTGTTTCCATTTAGAGGAAGCATCTGGAAATAGCCACATTAGCGGCTTGAAGGTACGTGCTGGGCTCCAGGGGCTGGGGGAGGGAGATGGGGCGTGTGTGGCAGACCAACAGGCCAAGGTTTCAGTTAAGCAAGATGACAAAATCCTAGAGCCCTGCCATCTAGCATTGTGCCCGGAGTCACTAATACTCCATCTCACACTTAGAGCTTTGCAAGAGGGTAGATCTCAAGTTGAGTGTTCTTACCACTAGGAAGTAAAATTTTTAAAATAAAAAATAAGTAAAAGCAAAATAAAACAAAAACAAAACAGATGATAGGATGCATTATTTTTGGGTTGCTGCTATTGATAACATATTATAATATCTGGTAAAGTAGCAACTAGCCAACATGAATAAAAGTAATTAAATAAAAATTTAAAATTTAGCTCTTTAGTCTCAGTAGCCTTGGCTCAAGGCTATTACATTGGACAGCACAGGCATTGAACATTTCCCTCATTGTCAAAAACTGCACCGACAGAGCTGGTTCAGGTTGCATTTATCCAAATAGGTTCATGCCTTTTAAAATAGTTGCCAAGGGAAACCATGTACCTAGGCCAACAAGGTTGCCATTGTTGAAATGTGGAAACAGCTACACAGCTGTCAACCAAAGATGGGGCATGATCATAAGGTGAAGGTTTGCTTGGAGATTGACTCTAAAGGAATTCTGAGAAGTTTCAAATTTGTTTTGAGTGATGGCAGAGTTATTGAAATAACTTTGATAGAAAGAGCCCAGGGGCATTTGCTTTAGACTGACCTAGATTCCAGATACAAATCTGATACTTCCTTGTACCAAGACCTTGGAAACTTCGCTTAAACTCCCTGAGCCTCAGCTTTCTCATGCATAACATGAGAAATCATAATATAAATTTTTTTTCTGAGGTTCACATGAGAGAACATTGTAGAGAAGTCTAGGATGGTACACTGAGCAGATCAGGGTTTGAACACATTTGTTCACAAGACCTCAAAAGTTCCACAGGCCTAACAGGATCTTCAGAAAGGATTAGGATATAGTATATATAAAAAGCAGAAGTGACGTGGTGTTTTCAATCACTGGAACGTGGAGCCGGCACAAACTCCTCACTTTGGTGGAGTGGTTATTTTCTTCTTTTGGGGTAAGCTAAGGCAGGGCCCCACCTCTTGGCAGCCTAAGCCTTTCTGGACCACCAGGTCCTCTGTTAGCCACAGTCAGCAGGGCATGTGCTGGCAGGCTCCCTGCGGGGTAAGTGAGGCTATGGTGCTGTCTATAGAGGGTCCTTCTCCAAGCTCAGAATCCCCTGTGGGGACATTGATTGGGTTGTCAATAGCCCCCTCCCCTGAGGATTTTTGCTGCCAATCAGAACTGGGGCCCTTCAGGCAAAGGGTGTGATTCCAAGCAGCACCTCCTCCTTTCTTGAGGATCTTGATTCTACTCTCCAGTCTCTGGACTTCGAGCCCCTTCAGTAGCTCTGTGGTCACTCCTCACTCCCCACCCCAAAGAACCAGGATATTTCTCTGGTCCCCTAGCTATGGCTGAAGTGAGACTTGAAGGCCAGCCACTGGTACGCCTCACACCAGCAGAACATGGGCACCGTTGGCCAGTCTGCTCAGGTGGTGTGTGTCTCTAGAGCACAGGGCTTTGTGTGGTCACCTGGGTAGGTCACATCATCTCTGCAAAATACAATTTCCTTAAATAAAAATGGGTGAGTTTTTAAAAATATTTTTTTAGTTGTATATTGATTCAATGCACTTATTTTTTTTATGTGGTACTAGGATGGAACCCAGTGCCTCACATGTGCCAGGCAAGTGCTCTACCACTGAGCTACAACTCCAGCCCCCAAAATGGGTGTTTTAACCTCAGTACCATGTCTGATCCAAGTGGGCCTGAACCAGGCAAATACAAATCATTATGAAAATGTTAATAGGTGGCATTGATGGAGACCCAGTTAGTATTGCGTTGAACCAAATTAACAATCACCACAAAATAATCTGGTCAAAGCTCCACTTTTACCTGTATTCATTCTCTCTCTCTCTCTCTCTCTCTCTCTTTCTCTCTCTCTCTCTCTCTCTCTGTCTCTCTGTCACACACACACACACACACACACACACACACACACACACACACACGCGCACACACCCATAGTTGAATGACTATGATTTAGAATAAATTGGCTGTACTGTGGTGGTAGGAAGATAAGAAGGTTTGGGGAAAACCAAGTCATGGGTTGAAGGCAGTGAGAACCATTTAACTGAGTGTCCACTCAATCCCAAGTGTCAGGAGCACAGGGACCCAGCTGCTGCACTGGCTATCTCAAAACAAACAAATAAAAACAAAACAAACAACAAAAACTTCTGAGAAAATACCTAGTGTGATCCAAGCTTTTGTGATTAATGAATAAAAGAATGAAAGAAAGATAGATGGAGAAATGCATGAATCTAGGTAAATCACCTCAGCTAGTCCAGGGGTTCTTAACAAAACTGTGATAGAATCTCTCAGAGAGATCTTGACAAGCTGCAGTGCCTGAGTCCCATCCCACACCAGCAGAATCAGAGTCTTTGGGCATGGGGCTGCAGCAGGACCCTCTGTAAGTGTTGCCATGTGAGTCTAACATTCACTTGGGACTGAGGACCAAGGTGCTGGTATCACCCTCAAATACAGCATTTGGAAAAACTGCTGCCCCAAAGGCAGAAAGAACTTGCATAGGGATCCAGAGCAAATTGCCAGAGCTGCTGAGGAAAGGCTTTCGGTTTGAGCCTGTGTGTGTGTGTCTGTCTGTGTGTAAGAGAGAGAGAGAGAGAGAATATTTCTTGTGCTATTGTTTATTTACGCATGCACATGAATCTTCTGTTCCTCAAAGTCCTTTTCTACTTGTCTTCTTCCTCTATTCCTCTTCTTTTCCTATCAGCCTCTCTTGTAGGATTTTTAGGAGCTCCCAGTGGCTTCTCGCATCCACAGGCTGAGGGACATCTCTCTATTCTGTATTCCCACCGTCATCTGGGGTTCCCAAAGCACATGGTTGCAACCCTTGTGTTCATGGAATCTCGCATCTGTGTCTTCATCATGGTGTGAGTTTACCCAGGGCAGAGAGAATGCCTTTTTCAGCTACTTTTCTCCAGGGCTCAACACATAGGTTCAATAACAGACAGTGAATGAAAGTAGCCAAGTTGCTTTACATGCATACATGTGATTTGTTTATACTTAGTTGTGTGTGTGGATGTCGTTTGTGTAGGTATTATCTAGAGGATATAGTTTGAATGTACATATGACTAAATGTAAATGAGATAATTTAATTTGACAGAACCCGTTGAGCACCTACTGTATCTAATCACTTTGTTAAAAACAGGTTAATGATGGCTGGGCCAGGTCCTCCCTGGGCTCACAGGCTGATGGGTCCAGCCTGCAAATTATAACACTGCATTTTTAAGAGTGAGTTGACTGTGGGGATAGACCCACAAACAGAGCTCTGAGGCAGTGAAAGAAAGCTGAAAACTCTTGGGGAAGTGACACATGAATCCATTGGTTCTGGAACTTTCTATGAAGAAGGAATTATAGTTCTCTTTCAGACCTTCATTGAAGCTTTGAATATTCTTCCCAGAAATTCTGTGCAAGGAAATCATTTTGCAGACCCATTGAGAACTTTTAAGGAAACCCTTGGCTACTCACAGATATCAGATAAGAGGGCTGGTCATGGCCATTACCTCATTGTGGTGCAGGTCCACCTCAGCCCCAAGTTTTATGAGCTAGGTACTGAGCCACAAGGGCTGCAAGATCAAAAAGGAGGTTCATTGGCTGCAGAGGAACCAGGATGTGTCCTCTTGATGAGCTGTGGCTTGGCTCATGATCTGAATCAAAAAAAAAAAAAACTCTTGGATATCAATAGTCAGGTCAAAGATCAACCACCACACTGGCCATTGGAAGCAATAATGCTCCCACACTTTTGATGAATAGGATCACTTTCTGACTTTGGCTTGGTATGCCAATGTCTTCTCCATTGAGCCAAAACATGAACTCCTCACTCCTGGGGTCATGTTCATCATCAACTCATGGGATATTTCTATTTTAACTACTTTATCCATGACATTACTTAATGCTGTGGTTTTCAAACTTTGGGATCTCACTTTACACCCCAAAATATAATTGAGAACTCAGAAAGCTTTACTTATATGGCTTATAGCTACCAATACTAACCGTATAAAAATTAAAACAAATGTTGAGAATAATTCTTAATTAATTCCTTTGAAAACAAAAATGACAAATCCATTTCTGAAAGTGAGAGATGTTTGTAATGAGAAAAGTCTGTTTCTCCTCAAAAACATCACTGAGAAATTATATTGTTCTACATTTCTGTCAATCTCCTGAATGACTAACTTAGTACAGGACAGCTATGTCCTCATGTCTTTTCCTTCACTTAATATGTTGTGATAGGGTGTTTGAATGGAGCTATACGAAGAAAATCCAGTCTCACATGGTGTATAATTAGAAATGGGAGGAGTGTTATAATAATTTTTCATTTACTTTGGGATATTCTTTGTTAATATTACACCAAAACTCAGCAAGTGGTAGTGTCTAAATGTGAGTCATAATATGGATCTTGAAACTACATCAAAGAGCTTTTAATACTCTGTTGTACTAAAACCCATCATCTGTCTTTAATTTCAACATAATCAATAATAGACTTCTGTGATTTGTAACAATACATATTTGTCATAGGAAAAATGCTGGTTCACTGAGTTATTCAGATCTTCCCAATGCTGACCCGTTTCTGTAGGCCTTACTAAAAAAATCACCTTCATTAATATTACTATGGGCCCCATTGGGATCCACTTTATTGGGAAGTGGTCATGTTTGTATAGTAGATACAAGTTGTCCAAAGTTCTTATTTTAATTTGAAAAGTTTAATTTTTATCATTGACAACAAATGTATTTAGTTGTTTTGTTCACTTTTCACTCAAAAGAAGTGTCTGTCGAGCCCCAAGATCTGAATAATCATAATTTTTTGGTAAGCTGTTTCTTCAAGAGAAAATGGTATTCCCTGTGAAATGTGCTAGTTTAGCTCATAACTCAAAAATCACATGTGTGCCCTCCTTGGAGACATTAATCAAACTTTAGGATGCAGCCACAGGGAATTCCATTTTTTCAGGTAGGAGTAATACCACAAACAATTTGTTCTTGGTAGACTAATGGTCACCAGAGATGTTCACAGCCTCATCCCCAGAACCCACGAATGTCACTTACATGGCAAAGGGAAGTTCTCAGGTATGATTAAATGAAGGGCCTTGAGGTGGGAGATTGTCTTGGATTATGTGGGAGTCAGTCTAATCACACTGGTTCTTTTAAATGGAAAACTTTTTGTGATTATATTCAGAGCAGAGAAGGAGATGCCAATATGGAGGAAAGACACATAGATTTGAAATGGTGCTGGCTTTGAAGATAAAAGAAGGAGGTCATGAGCCAAGGAATGAGGGCAGCCCTCTAAAGCTGTTGCCTCTAGGGTGGGAAGCACCTCTGATGCCATCTTAATTAAAACCTGACCTATAGAACCACAAGATAAGTAAACATATTTTAAGCCACTGTAGTAATTTTCAAAATGATGGTAGAAAACAAATATGGATGTACACTTAAGCCAAAATATAGTCATGTTTATAATTTTTAGTTTCATCAAGAACACCCTTAAATAAATTTGGCAGTGAAGACAAGGACTGCCAGTATGGCGGTTGACATTACCTTGACTAGTGCCCAGACTCTGGTAGCTTCTCCCACCAAGGCTTTGCATCCTCTGTGCAAGTGTCCACATCGTGCAAAGGCTAAGTGACACATTGTATGATTATTCACATAGTATTGACTTCATATATCTCTTGAAACTGTATCAAGAACCTCCAAGGACTGTGGACCACACTTTAGAATCACTGATCTTCACTGAGCAAATGTTTTTGAAAGGATCTTGGAAATTTTTATCTGTTTCCCACCTTGTCCCTCCTGCCCCACCACTATGTTCAATATTCAAACTATTCCATGAATTATACTAACTCTACAGTTACGGCAACTGACTGGTTAAGGTGGGGTGGGAATTCAGGGATCTTGCATTTTACTTTTAGAGATTTCCTTCCATAATATATAGATAAATGCAGTTTTATTCCTTGGAAATTTTCAATGCAACTTTGCATTTTTAACACATCAATAACTTTCTGTACATAAGCATTTTCAGTGATTTAATTTTGGTTTCTCTGTATCTAATATATCCTAGCATTTATCGATTTAAGTAAAATGAAGATGTAAATGCATACGTCTTTCCATTTCAATACATGTTTCCATCCATTTCAATCAAGTTATTCACTTGCTTCCCTTTCAGAGAATAAAAACAATGAAATCTATGAAGTTTTCCCATGGGGGCAAACTTCTTTGGGGAGCAAATTCAAATTATCTAAACTGGAATACCTGAAGCTAAAGATGTACAGTGTGGGCTTCCCGAACGTGAAGGGTATGTACTTAAAACATTTTTAAGTGTTCTCAGGAAGAGACATGCTCTTTTTGATTGATTGATTGATTTAAAAAGAATTGTCAGTGAACTCATTCAGCAATAGCTGAAAGTTAACAGTAATAAAAATGGTTGGACTGTCTCTGGGAAGAGATCCAAGAGGGCACATGACTTCCTACCAACACAACTCTCTAACGTTGAACTAGGAGAATAAATGGTTTCTTCAGTTTTTTTATTTCCAAAGCAAGAACTGAATTATTTCATTGAAAAATAAATAAATAAACTAATTTAGTTTGATATTGCACATAAAGATTTATTATCTTGGTCCACATACCAAATCTCTCTAACTGTCATTTCTCAATATGCATATAACTTTTATTAATAACTTAATGTCTTGCAAAGTGGGTGTCTCATGAATACTGCAAGCTGCTCATTACCTAAGAGCTTGCAGGAAGGTGTGGGTACAGCCACATCAAGACAGACACAGAGTTTCTACATGAAGAGTGTGTCCACAGAGAATTCTAGGGAGTAGACACGAGGAAAAAGAGCCTGTTAGACTATAAGCTGGGAACGGGGGGCAGGAAAGAGGCTGGCAGTGAGGTGGCAGAAAAGAGATTTTGGCAAATAGATACGTTTGGTGGAATTTTTTTTTAAGTTTATTGTTGGGTATGAAAGCCTCAGAAAAAATGTACAGTGTTCATGAATGCCATTGGTGCAAATGGATTCATTCTGGAGAACAAGAATAGATTTTTGATTTCTGCTGCAAAATTGGCATGTGTAATCAAGAACAGCAGAGATCCAGGTGGCATGTTGCTTGTAGGCTATGGACAATCTATATGAAACACAGTGAGCTGGGTGCACGGAGTGAGTTTGATGCCTTGAAATCAATAAATTTTTTCTGAACACAAGGTAGTAAGTTTAATACTTGAATAGAGGCAAGTATTGGGTATGCCTAGCTGCGGGGGGGGGCGAGCATAGCTCAGACTCGGCAAGGCAGAGTTCCATAATGGCTCTATTCCCAACTTCGGCAGCAAGGGGAAATGGGACAGAACATTTTTCCTTTTGTTCTTTTGGTGTATAAATAAAACCCCAAGAATAATGATCCCATTTTTGCAGCTGATTGTCCAGCAACTCCATCCAGATTAACTGCAACCTTTTCTCTCAGAGCAATTTTACGTATGAGGAACAAAAAAAAAAAAAAAAAAAGAGAGAGAATCCAGGAGTGAAAAATTTGTTCAAGATCTTTGGCCAATGATTGCTTCTAATAGATGTTTCTCTTACAACTTCTGATCTGTGACAACCTCACTAAACCCTCCTGTCCTGGAGAAATGAGGTGCGGTACAGGTGGAACCAGGGATGTTTGAGGTTACCTGGCCTACCTGGTGTGGAAGTTCCCCTTCGCCCAGGCCACCATTCTCTGTCCAAACCGCCAGAGCACAGTGTGCCAGGAGTGGCATATGACAGAGCTCCTGACTCAGGATCAGAATTTGGAGCTCAGGTCCTGGTTTTCCTAGACCTGACTCTGCATTCCAGCTGATCACAAACACCCTTGTTCTCTTCCTTCCAAGCAACTGGTACATTCCATTCCCCCATCTCCCTCATATTTATGGGTGACAGAATGACAACACTGTGAACAATTCAATGTGAGCTGAAGTGCAGAGTGTCACTTCTAGGACTGTCCCTCAAAAGCCTCCTGTGTGAGAATTGCCCCAGAGCAATCCTGCAGGCCCCACGCTGGTCTGTGGATGCCCGAGTGACTGTGCGCACTTCTCGCTTTGGCCTACTGCTGGCTGCACTTTATGTGAGGGAGAAAGGATTTATCTTGTTTTCAACGACGAAGAATTTGTGTTTCCATCTGTGGTCATAACCAGCACTATCTCAGTAAATTCAGAATATGTGAATACTGTCTTCTGTTGCTCTTAGGGATGGCTGCTAGTTACTATTACTTGCTGTGCACTGGGCACTATGTTAAGAGAAGAATATGAATCATCTTACTTAGGTTTTACGAAAACCCTAGGGATGGATAGGATAGTCCTTACTTGCAAATGAAGAAAAACTGAGGCTCACACCAATAAAGGGAATCTCAGGGGTGCCCTCAGGGGTAGTGGTGCCCACTACCTAGACCAGCGGGAAATGAATGGAGGTAGTGTCCCAATGGCCATGGCATGCTGAACATGTCACTCTGACTGTGGTCTACATTGTGTCTCTTTGCAGTGAGTGCTCCTTGGTCACTGGCGGCAGTCACCCAGCTGGCTAGCTTAAGGATAAAGAAAGGTCTGTCCCATGACAGGTAGAGGATGGAAACATGCAGGGGCGGGAAGGACAGTCCTGCTCTTGGTGTGGACAGTTCCCTCCATTCCAGGCATCTCCTTACCCCAATCCCCCTCCGAAACCTTCCGCTCCCATAGCATCTGGGAACACATCCCCAAGGCCTCAGTTCTCCAAGGCATTCTTGAAGAAGGAGTTGGGCTGGGAGAAATGAATAAAGGGAGATTTTTCAGAAGGAATATGAGGAGAAACAGGGAAGTTTGGGTTGCTTGTGAGACTGGCAGTTTCTTAGTTTAGCTCTACTATACGAAATAGGTTCAATCTGTACAGAATTCCATGGTGTGGCTGCCCTGGGGCTCAGGCATGTATGCACTTGGTGAATAAGTAGGTGTTCAGTATAACTCCTGTCTTCCTCCAGCAGCCCTGGTGCTCCCCTGGATCAACCAATTGAAGGACAATGCCAGGGACCCAGCGTGATCCAGATCTTTGCTCCTACCCAGAGGCCAGAGGCTGATCCGGTTAGTCAGGCCCCACTGATGGCACCCCTTCTGCTCCACATGAGATGAGTGACCTGGTGATTTACATTTTTTTGTATGTATATATTCTGAAATAGCTTAGGTATAGGTTGGAGTGAGTGCCCATGGAGAGAAAAATGTGTGTTCATATCTTTGGAAGGGAGGACATGAGTGGTTAGTCTCAATTTTAAATGAGGATGACAACCAGGTCCCATGTTGCAGAGTGCTATGTGTATGACTTGCAGTGAGGTACGGCGTGGACAGGCACAATGGGGCCTGTGCCGTACATGATGGATGGACATCAGCCCAATTTCACATCCCATCATCTGACCCTTGATTTCCTCCTCTTCTTCCGCCATGGCATGAAGACTCTGCTTGACCCTTGGTGGATTTCTCCTCATAGAGGTCCTTCTGTCTGCAGCTACACACCTGCTGCCCACTCAGATGCTTTTGAGATTCTGTGCTGGCCCAGCTCCTGCCGGCACACAGTGTAACCTTGAGGGGCTCGGAATGGACATGAGACCTGACCTCCATCCTCATGAAGTGGCCACGTCCATGGGGTTTGTTGGTGTGTACACAGCAACAATTAGCCAACAGGAGGAGGTAGGTGTTGGTGGGCTATTTTGGGGCACCTGATGCCTCAGGGTATGCTTATGAAAGAAGGGCACATTCAGGCTGGACTTTCTATGAAGTCTAGTGTAAAAGAATAAGTGTTTAGTTAACTGCTCAATATATACTGAAATTTTCCAAACCAGTTTAAATTCAGGCAGTTTCCTTCAGTCTCATGGTTGGCAACCACCAAAGCAGCCAAGTGTGTACCTGCCCTGCAAGAGGCATGGGGCTCTTGTCTTCAATCTCCCGTTTTCTGCCACTAGGGCTCCTGGGTTCCTCTTTTTTGTTGGTAGAATTCACTTTCCCTGCCTTTGATCCTTGCTAACTTGTAGCAAGGGAAATGTCCTTTGCTAATCCTTGACATTCTCCATTTCTAGCTGAGTTTGCATAAAAATATTACCAGCTGTAAGCTCCAGGACCCCAGTCCTCATGTCAACCCACCTGGGTCACAGAGAGAGAGAACGGAGAAAGACCATGCGTATTAGACCAGCTCTGACACCTGTTCCTGGGTGTGTCTTTTCTGAAGCCATGTCTCTACCTCAATAATCCCCACACGCTGTGTGCACAGAGTGTAGAGAAAAAAAAATGGAAAACAGTGCATAGAAGAAGAGGAGGCTTAGCAGGAACTGAAACAAAGGACAAGTTCATGAGCAGCTGCTCAGTACAGTTCTGAGGTTGACAACTTGGTAACAGCGTGAAAACAAATTAAGCCAAAGAAATACCTCCCCTGAGATACTTCATTACCTTCCCCATCTAGGTGCGGGTGCCATTAAGGCAAATTATTGCCTCTCAAATATTTTTAGCTCGATGCCCATTTCCGTCTGCATTTGCCTTAGAGGTACATGTTTTCAACTAAGTAATGGGACATACAAATTAAATGCAATTTCAAATTTAAACCTGTACAAGTGTCACTTACCAAGTCCCCCCTGATAGTCCCAGGGGGAAGCCCATAGCACTGTTGGAAAGTATATTACTGTACTTGGTTCCTATTATTTAGTCCAAGAGATTCTTATTAAAATAAAAGCCAGCAATAAGGTTAATATTTTATATTCTGTGCAACCACAGTGCATGCTTGGGTCCTAACAAATAGATTTATTTTTTATATCTTTCTTCTCATGTTATTTTTTTATTGTACAATGCACGTGTTGGCATATACATATAAACATCCACCTAGGACATTTCAAAATTAAAAAGTAGCTTGTGTTACAATTTTAAAAAACTGAAAATGATTACATAAAAAGGTTGACATACCTGAGTTCAGAATTCTGGCTGGATGTTAAGCCCTAAAACCTGGCGCTCAGCCCTAAATGCCACCAAGGCAGCAGCCAGGGAGACCAGGCGGACTCTGGCTGGTCATTGTGACACAGACATTGCCACTGTGACTCTGTTTCTTGTCTTGCTTTACCAACAGTCCTGGCCACCCTGGAGTCTGGCTGGGCCCTCACTCTCTGCTTGTGAAAAGACCTCAGGGTCCCCACCCATGTCACTTTTACAGCTGAAGCCCAGCTGATTTACTAGACCTCAAGCACCGTGTGGCAGGGCTGTGCCGTCTTGTCCCTGTTTTCCTGGTAACAGCGCAGCAGCCAGCACAGAGAGGGTGCTGCCAGCCTAGGCCCTGCTGAGACCGTCTTGCACTCAAGACAGACCTGGCTTTTCTGTCAGATTCTTCACTCCTCCTTTTCATGTAACGGTGCATCTCAGGGTCCTGAGAGTGGCCTGGTGTCATCTGTGCCTGCTGCTGGGGATCCACTTCTACCCTCTGCTACCTAACTGCTAAGAAAACCTCATTTCAATTATTTTAAAACAAAATGGCAAGAAGACTTTGAGCCTTTAAAAAGTGTGGATTTGAAGCTGGGCGAGGTGGCGCAAGCCTGTAATCCCAGCACTGTGGGAGGCTGAGACAGGAGAATCGCGAGTTCAAAGCCAGCCTCAGCAATGATGAGGCGCTAAGCAACTGAGTGAGACCCTGTCTCTACATAAAACACAAAATAGGGCTGGGGATGTGGCTCAGTGGTCGAGTGCCCCTGTGTTCAATCTCTAGTACAAAAAAAAAAAGTGCAGATTTGAATGGCCCACAGCACAATATGTGGCTTTGGGTGCATCGCTGAGCTCTTCATCTGTGGATTCATCTGGAGAATGAAGGAACTGTCTCTTCCACATCCTCAAGCCTAATTTCTAGTTCACAAGAATTGGCTATGTATACTGCTAATGCAAATGAAATTCAATAATGATTTTTATGCAGTTCCTGTCAGACATCTATGGTTACATCTATGTAATACTTCTGTACAGTATTTGGGTGGAGATCCTCAAGATCATAAAGTGATTTCCCTGAAAAGGAATGTTTTCCAACTGTAGAGAACATGCCATGCTATAAGGCCAAGC
>CM053401.1:6033379-6066985 GCA_028644305.1 Xerus rutilus
GCTCACTTCCCAACTATGTCTTGAGTTTCTCCTTTCCCAATTTTTGGATTCCTTTCTCTTGTCACTGGGTTTCATCACTGAGTTTTTCCAGAGGTACACTTACTCCCATTTTAGGATTGGGAAATGTCTGTAAGTTTTTCATGTCTGAAAATATCTTGTATTTTATGCTATGCATGTGGCTAATAGGAGCCAGTAGAAATCATTACTGGATTCTAGTTAATAACTCACAATCATAGGATATAACCAAGAAAATTGTGTAGGGCATCGTGATTAAGATCCCAGACTCTGGAGGCAAGAATATTTGCCCTTGATCTGGGCCATGCCATTTAACTGACTCTGTGACCTTGGGAACATATTCCAACCTGCACGGGCCTCAGAGTCCTCTGCTGAAAAATGGGGCTGGGAAGGGAAGCTGCTTCCCAAGGTGGCCATGAAGCTCAGATGTGATGATGCGAATGTGGCTTCTGGTGCTCAGCACCTAGCAAATAATTAGTAGTCACGGCAGTGGCTCAGCATTTCAAAATGCACTCTTTGTTTAAAAATTTACCCAGTATGAGTAGTTTAGGGTTATTATTATTGTTGTCCAATTTCAAGGGCGCCTTCTGTGCACGTCTCTATCTTTCTTCTCCCATTCAGCTGAACGTTCCTCAGAGGCCAGAGCTTTCTCTCCTTCATCCTTGTGGACTCCAAGGCTTGTAGAGGGCTTGGCACACAATGAACAGTCAATTGATATTCGATACATTGGTGAGTGAAGAAATGAACCAATGAAAACCAAATTTTAAACCCCTATGGATGCACGCCTTTTTATTTCTGAGGGAGGCTACAAATTGCAATTTTGTTCAGCCCTGCCTTCAGTTCTGAGCTGCTAAACCTTCACCTACAATCAACGACATCCCACAGATAGGTCTCATACCCCAATGAGTGCAGATGGTGTACAATTAGCATACTCAAAAATGTACATTCCTAAAGGGTCATCTATATATAATATATATATATATATATTATATGTGTACACATATACATATATATCAAGATCCTGCTGATCATCTTAGGAGCTTTGCGACCCTCTCCACTGCCAATCCCTCGCCTTTAAGTGCTGTCCTTGAAACTAAGACACAATCAAGGACCTTGATAAACTCAAATGCTTCACTGATCTAAACAAAAGGCTTTCTGAAGATGTCAGGTTGGCATCCAGGAGGGGAAGATACAATCCATGCAGAGAAACGTCATATCCTTCTTTCTTCCTTTTCCCCCCCCTTGGCTGGGGGAACTAGAATATGTGTGTGGGTGAGGGAGAAGTTATTTCTTGATGATTTTCTTTTCTTTTTTTTTAACCCAAAGACCAGGGTCAGGAAGAATCCACCCCAGGGGTAGTTGGAGGGAAGAAAAATAACAAGGCTTGGTGGCGTCTGGGGACCACAGCACTGTTCGCATCCGCTATAATCATCAGTGCATGGCTGGGCTGTCTTGGTGATTTACATAACACCTTCCTGACACCTTCACTTTAGTTATCCATCACCACGGCGTGGAGTTTTCTTCCCTGGCGTGCTGGCTTACTGTTGCCATCCCTGGTCTTCCCCTCTCTCCAATCCCTCATTTTTTACTTCTTCCTCTCCCTGGCCCTCTTGTTTCTGCTTCTTTTTCTTCCTTTTTTCATTTACACTTATGTGTGTAGGGCCAAGAGAAATGAAACAGGTGGATTTCAACATCCTGTCTTTCCTTCTTGTTTAACTCACATGCATTTGGTAAGTGATAGAGGACCAAGTCATTGGAATCAGGCACTATGCAGAAGAAGAGAGCTCCCTCTCATGTAATAAACAGCATCATTGCGGAGGGGCAACAGTGTTGCTTGGAAAAATGTACACGTGAGCACGCTGGGGAAAGAGGACTTCAGTGCATGCATTGTAGCAAACATAAAGCAGTTTATACTTTGCGTTGAACATAAATTCACAAATATTGAAAAATTGGACACTGAGTAGTCAATTCATCTTTTAGTATAATCCAGAGAGCCCATAAATACATAAATCCACAAGAATCCTACATACCTAGGAACATAACCAAGGCATGGTGCCTATCATTTCTGAGACTGTTTCAATTGATTATATTTTGATTATTAGACCCCCCCAAAATAGGCAAATTATTGATGAAAGCAATAGTTTTTTCTCCCTTCATGGAACATTGTAGGGAAAAATGAATGGTTGGGAAAATTATGTAAAAATATCTAGAAAACCTGTTGCACAGAGTACATACTTTGTGGTCTTATTAATATAAGTGAACATCATTATGAAATGTTTGACAAAGACTGAGGAAAGCCAAGGTCACTGGGGATAGAATGTTAGGAAATGGCAATTTATGTGCATCCAAGTTTTAAAGATGGAAATTATTTAATTGAATTGGCTCTAATGGTTTTTCATAAACTTAATTCTTTCTTTCTTAATGCCTGTTCATATCCCACAGTTGTCCCTCAATTTTTTTTCTCTTTTGTTTCATTCTAAAATAGACAGTGTAGATAAATGGGACCTGTAGATAAATAGTACATGCTTCCAACAATTGCTTCTCAAAAGGCAAGACCACTATTTTAGCTCTGCTTGTAAAGCTTTTGAAAAATAAATACTGATGCTCAGACCCCCACAACCTGAATTGAAGTTTTCAAATGAACAGTGGCCATGAGGTCCCTACATATTCAAAGAATAAGCATTTAGATATTTACCATTTAACATTTTGTCCATGCACTTCTGGAATATTCTAGCATCTTTTCTGTTGATAATGTTATGCCATTAAGGAAATGTCCAGCAGCTTTTTTTCTTTCATGTGAAAAAGATTCATCATTCACAGTGACACATCCTCATCATGGCTACTTTTTGGTTACAAATACAAGGCCCGTGCTATCACCCATACCCTGATCACAATGCTACATGGTGGGAACTATGATTTCTCCATTACATAGATAAATCAGGGAAGGCCCTCAGAGAGCAGTGAGTTGCCTAGGATCACTCGCCAGGAAGATGCAGAGCAAGGGCGTAAGCAGGTGGACATGGGTGGATGACGGCAGTGTACCGTTGGCTTGCTATTGACACATTATTCAAATCAAAATAAAAATAGGAAATCTAGAGGAGTTAAATTACTTATGGAAAGTGGGTGAACTAGCCTGGCACCTCTAGAGGTCAAGGGATTGGGTTGCTTGCTTTCACATGTCCTCAGTGCTTTAGAAAAGGGTTGGATGACTTCGCTGGAACTCAGCAGGTGTCTGTTGAAGTGACTTCCATTCCGATGCCAAAGATTCCATCTGACAGGCAGGCTGTGCTTGGAGGGGTGAGGTGAATAGATCCTGCAGTGATAATCAGGTGGTACCCTGCTCAGCAGCTCTGTTGACGGAAAGACTCACTTCTTGTGCGTCTCTGTGCACAAATCGTCCTCATTTTTTCCAGTGGCTATTTTCTGTAATGATGGGAAAGAACTCAACAGGTTCTGTATCACAGTCGGAGGAAGCATTCACAAATGCTTGGCTGCTTGGCCACTTGGCCACTTCTCTTAGCAGGAGACACATCAGGGATTATGGCAAAAATTGAAGTTATCTTGAGATTGAATGCTAATGCCTCTGTCCCCATCACTAGACAGATCACCCTATAAGCAGGGACTGTGTGTTCGTCTGTGCAGCATTTCTCTACAGAGAAGAGGAGGTAGGGATGCCTCTGAACCATACTGGCCGAGGAGGCAAGGATGCCAGCCTGCTTTCAGTGCAGAGTTTGGCATAGGGAAGGAGCAGATCGTTGCCTGTACAGACAGTGACATGAGAGGAGATCTCACCAGCAGAATTCCCACTGGAATAGTCTCTTCAAGCTCACTTTAGAGTTCCCTAAGTGGCTCCTTGAAGAAGGATGATGTCTTTAGTCTTTACCCCTGCTTTCCTAGAGGGTGGGGCTTCACATTCTGCCTGTGAGCCCAGATGCCAGACTTTCCAGACAGAACTCAGATTTCATAATATGCGGAGGGGAAGATATGAGCCAGGGAAGTGAGAAGAAGCACACTCTGGCTTAAAGGAACTCCTCTGGAAGCTCCGTATCAATTCAATAAGGTGTCCCACTAATGTCCCCCTCCTTCCTTGTGCTCTGATGCTAATTCACATCATTCCAACCTCTCAGAGCATTCTATCTATCATCCATCTATCTATCATCTACCTACCTACCTACCTACCTACCTACTCACCTACCTACCTATCTATCCATCTATCTTCTGGGCTTGACTTTGAATACATGAATTTCTTTACTTTCATGCATTCATTCAACAAATGTTCATTTGCAAGATTTGGGGCTAAATTCAATGCTAGAGTTTGATCATTGCCTTGTTCTGAATGGAGTACAGCCTCTGAGCTCGGGGATCGTGTTTCTGACAGCACCTTACCACCATGAGCTTCACGCAGGCCCACGAACACGCTGCTGAGTGAGCACAGGATGAGTGGAGGAAGGATCCAGGCTCTGTGGCAGACACGGGGGTACAAAAGCTATTCAGAAACAGCTCCTTCCTTGCCTTGAGCATCTCACATTTTATGGAATATCACTTCTACCTGAAGAACAGCACCCATGAGCCTGCAGCCACGTGCCCAGGATCAACAGAGACACGCCCTCTGTATGTAACTGGTGACTTGGTGAAGCTTCCTCCCAGAGCCATGAGCCTGGAGAAGTGGGAATCGTGTCAGAATCAACTCGGAACTCCCTACAGCACCGCCCTGGCCTCTGCTGCCATCAGTGGTGCCGAACGGGACACTGGAATGGAGCCTCCAGCCCACTCCACGTGGGAAACCCCAGGGCTCAAGGTGGCAATGTTGACCAAAGATAGCAACAAGATAAGAGAGGAAGAGAAGGGCTGCCCTTCACTGAGTCCTCGGCACCTCCAGGAACAAGCTGAACCCTGGATCACTGTGCTTCTTAATCCCGGCAGTGCCCCAGGGGGTGACTCTCCCGTCATTGGTCTGTCCAGACTCTCCTGGGGTTAGCTGTGATTACCATAGTACATGCTGGACCAGGGCAGGCCCATGGTTCCGCCGCAAGCCAGTCTGTCTCCAGAGTGTGTGCCTTCCACTGGTGAAGAAGACACAAACATGGGGTCCAGATGCATGGTTGTACTAGGAGATAAGCCTCTGCTGTCCAGTCCCCTTTCCTATCAGGGGAGATCCATTCTTAGCACTTGTGAGAGTTTCAAAATGTCTGTTTTCAAAAAAATAAAAAAATAATTATTTGGTACTGGGGACTGAAGCCAGGGGCATTTTTACCACTAACCTACACCCACAGCACTTTTAAATTTTTTAATTTTTATACAAGGTCTCACTAAGGCACTGAGTTTCTTGCTTAATTGTTCATGTTGACGTTGAACTTGAGATCCTCCTGCCCCAGGCTCCCTGACTGTGCTGGAGTTATGGGTGTGGGTTATAAGCTTCTTCTGTATCTTCATCTGCGCACGATACCCATGTTAACACTTTTAAAAAAAATCTTTATTTTTAATTTATACACATATTTGTACATATTTATGAGGTGCAGCAGGATAATTGGGTACATGTACACATGGTGATTTTTAAATGCCTTTATGTTCACAATTGTCTGGCATTTGCCATGAAACTCCTAGCTCCTTCCAGGAGTACTCATGACCTAATTGTGCACTGAATATGTTATTTTTCTTTTAATAAATCTACAAAGCTGGGCAGAATCCTCCTGGAATTTACATGCAGGGAGGAATTCTCATCAAACAAGTAATATCGAGTTTCTGTTGGGTACAGTTGCACTAGATTCTACCAGCCCTTGATTAAACTGCATCCACAGAAATACTCCCCTCCCCCATACACACTAAAAAGAAAAAGAACAGGAAGAAGGAAGGAAGTCCAAAAAGCATTTGCGCCTGTGTGATGGGTCCCTTCTCTCCGCAAGGTTGGATTTTGGTGCCGTTTCACACCTCCCACCTGCAAATCCAGAGAAACTGGAACACTCTAGACTTACACAGTGCCTTCTTTTTGCTGTTATTATATCTAACGTTGTGGAAGTTACTTTATTAAGATTGGAGTTTATGCTATAAATTGAATTAAGTCGCAAATACATATACAGTTCATTCTGTCTTTTAGTGAGGTTCCAACTCTCACTTTCTCTCTTGATAAAGAAAACCATTAGCTCCTGTCAGAACCGCAAGGAGAGAGATCATTTTTATTGAAATAAGAAGGAAATGATAGTGTCAGGCACTGAGTCCGAGAGATAAAATATTACATCTAATAAACATGCTACATATGGGATTCGACAAGGGGTCCTTGAATTACGGAACAACAGAAGCTTCAGAAAAACAATAACATTAATATTGAAAAATAATGACTACCGCTTCCATCTTGGAAAAAACCTGCATTTTAATAAACAGGAGAGAAATTCAGGAAACTCTAAGAAAACAGCTAATGACATCCCTTGTGTTAGAAGGATTATCAAGGTGAACTGGCAGAATGGTGAGCACCATGCCTGGGACAGTGAAGAATTCAGAAAAACAAGGAGACTTTACTGAGAAGTAAAAGATATTTTAAAAACTGTAGATTTATGTATGACTATATGTATGTTGTGATTCTACATCACATACAACCACAGAAATGAAAAGTTGTGCTCCATCTGTGTATAATGAATTGCACTCTGCTATCATGTAAACCTAAATAGAACAAACAAACAAACAAACAAACAGTCGAAAAGTAAATGCAAGCACAGAGACAAGGGGCCATGATTCAGGAGATCATCTGCCTTAGAGGTGGGGTGTGAGATGAAATGGCTGTGGGGGAATAGTTGGTCTAAGACTCTAGTTGCCATTAGTGGTCAAATCAGCGCTTCTCCACTGGAGACCGTTTTGTCCCTTACTCCTCGCCTCAGGGACACAGAGCGATGGCTATTGGCACATCTTGGGGGTGGAGGGGGTGCTACCAGCACTTACTGGGCAGAGGCCACACATCCTCCTACAACATCAAAGAACCACCTGGCCTCAAATGTCAAGAATTCCAAACTTGAGAATCCAGGGTTTAAATTTACTTTTCCATTTCTCTGTCAAAAAAGTCTACCTGCTTGTAACTGACTCTACATCCTGCCTCTCAGGGTCCACATGAAGCTCTCAGGTCATGCTTTGTGTTTGGATGGGCTCTGGCTCATCAGCATCTTCTAAAAAGAATTTGAGTGTTATTATTGAGGACATCAAAATCTACAGCTGTCAATGAGTAGTCATAATAGATGTTGCATGCTGATGATGTACTATCTCCAATTTAGCAGACACATCTGGGAGGAAGTCATCACATCTCAGATACTGAGAGAGAAACTGGGAGAAAGGTGTTCAGGCTGCTAAGTGAGGATACCACTCAGTTCTGTCTTAGCCCACCAAGACTTGGTTTGTTTAGGCAAGTATGGGCTTTTTCAACCTCAGTACTAATGACACGTGAGGCTTGGTAATTAAATTGCAGCCCTGAAACATTCTGGGCACTGCAGACTGCTTTTAGCTGTAAAATGAGTCAGCATAAGAAGAGACCAATCCCTCGCCCTCTCTCCCTCCCCCTGTCGTTGGAGATGCACCTGCTTTGTCTGTACCGTGTGTGACTTTGATTCTTTCTGCCGGTGATTACTAGGATCCAAGAGAGTGTACTGAGGGAATTCCACAGGTGTCAGATTCAGGCCTGTGTCCCACTTGGCCTGAGTGACAAATGCCTGCCTCCCTTCTGGGCTTTGATTCCGGCAGGAGATTCCCCGTCCCGTTTGAAGACAGTGAAATGCACCAGTTCCCGACTGAGCACGGGCCACCTGGCTCTCCACTCCTGCTTGGTTTTGAACAGGACTGTGCTGTGAGGGGAGCTGGACTCTAATGTTGAGGACTTGACTTACAATCATCCCCACAAGAACTAGACGTGAACTTGGACTAGGTTCCGCCACGTGGTTTTACTTGTCTCCTGATGCCTGCAATTTGTATCCAGATATTTGCCTCTTTCTCTCTAATTAAAAAATTAAAAATAAATAAAATTTTGATCATGTGTTGAAATTAAGTGATGAATGATTAAGAATTTTTTTTATGGGTAGCAATTTTAATGCTTTCCTCTCAATTTGTATGTTTTTCACGGTCACCATAATAGAAGATTTTTTTTTTAGTACTACTGCCCACCTTTCTGTAGAAAACCAAATTACTCATCTCATGCTTGATTCTAGTCTGAGTTCCTAAGTACAGATTTCCAGTTGCCCAGCATTTACTAGGAATCCCAACTTCCAAGCTTCCTTTCCTTTGGTAGAAAAGCTGGTGGCTCTGGGGATGCTCTGGGCTTAGGAGGCACAGTGAGCCACCGGTTTCCCAGAATCCTTGCCACATGAGACAGTCTTCTCCTTGCCTTTGTGGCCCTGTCCTTCTCCCTCCCCCTACCCCATGGCCTGGAACCAGGTGTAGCAGCTAGGGGCCCTTGCTGCCCGGTGTCAGCTCCACCGGATTACAGATAGCAAGTTAAGGCAAGGACAGATTTTACAAGAGGTTCCAGGACAGCTTCCTTCTACTTTTCTTACTTCTTCAGTATTTAAACTCTGAGCAACCGAGCGACATGAGGGAGCAGGGTAGATATCAACTGTTGACTATTTTACCAAGGTGTTTCATCCTGAAGCGCAGTTTTGAGTCACCTTTGGAGAAAAGGTATGAGAAAAAGTTCTGTGATTTCCTTGGGTACAAGGGCCCTTCAAATTCCCCATTTTTTTCCCCAGGAAGAAGGCAGTGGCACAGGTTTTGTGCATCAGTTCAAAGTTTTGCTATTAATCACACGAGCATAACCTTCATCTCCACAGTGTGCCAAAAATAGACTTTTGGAACACAAACCGCATCCTTCTAACCTGACAGCTGCTTGGGCGATCAGGAAGCATGGTGAGTCTCAAGCTGCCTTGGGAAGACAGAGCCTGCCTCTCTTGCCTTCCCTCTCTTTTTACTCCTCCTCCCTAAATGAAGATCCAGCCTCTCTACATGGACTTGACCTGTGCTCCTCTTGACCATTGAACAGAGCCTCCTAGCAGGTTCTCTGCAAGGATCTAAACAGGAGCCATCTGTCACGCCCTTAAGATTCCCTGGGCTAGGACATATTCTTGGTGAATTTTCCTTTTTATTTATTGTTCAAAACTCGTCCAGGATTTCTACTGTGTATCCAATACCGTGTACTCCTTCCAGCACTACTAATGCAACTACTAATGATGGCCACACACAGCTCTGACTCTCGGTGGGCCCCAGTGGGGAGGCATGGCACTGGTGAGGGCTGGAGGGAGGACAACAGAGGTATGATCCACTCTGTGAAGCATGGAAAGGAAGGCCTAGGGTTGTTCGGCAGAGAAAACTAGGAGCCAGGTCTGCAGGTGAGTGGAGTGGAAGGCTGAGGGCTGGGCAAGGAGCAGCCCAAGAAGGAGCCACAAAGAAGGGCAGAGTGAGGGCTGGGATGTCCTGCCAGACCTGATGTGTGACTGAGCTTCAGAGAGGGCCAGTGGGAAGACAGAGAGACGAGCAGCCCAGACAAGGACGTCGAGGAGAGACACAGACCTCACTCAGGGCACCAGGAAGGACAGACTAGAACTAGGCATCATTGGGCCATATTGTTTTCCAAACGAATTTATTGATCTTTAATTGACATGCAATTAAACTGCCCGTTTATTCAAGTGCACATTTCGGTGAGTTTTCACATCTTTCCTGAAACCGTCACTACAATCAAAAAACAGACATGACCGTAATTACCAAAAGTTTTCCCACAAGCTCTTAATGTCTCTCCTGCCTCTCTGGGCCCCAGCACAAGCCACCACTGATGTATTCCTGTCAAGATTAGTTTGATTTTTCGTATCAGTCTGCCGGCATTCAGCGTATTCAATCTGAGATCCTTCCACGCTGGTCAGTGGACCAGTGATGGGTTCCTTTGCATAGCTGAGGGTGGTGTTCCACCGTGTGGACAGATGGCAATGTGTCTCTGCACTCACCTAGTGGAGATGATGGCTGCTGGATGTTTTCACGTTTCCTCTGTGACAATCAGGCTGCTGTGAACATCGGTTCTGAGTTTTAACATACACCTGCGCTTTCCTTCCTCCTTAGTGAAATCTTCCTCCTGGGGAACACAGTGAGTCTGGATTATGTGAGAGGCGTGTGCTGTGCTGAGGACTGTTGGTCCCTCCAAACTCACACTGAGAGTTCACTCCTATTATGAAGTATGAGCAATTGAGATGGCTAGGACCTTTGAAAGGTGATCAAGACTCTGCTGTCATGAATGGGTAGTCCAATGGGCTAATGGGTTAGTTTGGGAGTGAGTCTAATTTTAAGTCACTTTGAGGACTGGAGTGTAGCTCAGGGCAGAGCACTTGCTTGGCATGTGTGAAACCTTGGGTTTTATCCCAGGACTGTAAAATTAAACACGGCAAGGACCATTTGGCTAGGTCTCTCGAGTGCTCTGGGTCTCTCACCATGTGCTGCCTGTGCTGCTGCTGGACTTCTCCAGCCAGAAGATCGCCACCAGGTGCCATCCCTTGGCCTCAGACCAGACTATGAGCTGAGATAAACCTCTTTTCTTTATAATGTATCCATTCTGTGATGTTGTGTTTCAGCAACAAAAAATAGATTAAGATGGCATGCATTTAACTATGTTAAGAAACTGTTAAACTTTTCCATTTCCCAGTTCCATCAGCTATGTATGGGTAGTTATTTCACATTTTCTACAATACTTGATATTGTTAGCCTTTTAAATTTTAGCCACACTAGCAGCATGGAATAGAATACCTTGGTTGTTTTTAAGATTCTTTTTCCTTTATAACTGGTTCATCAGAGCCTCGGCAAAACCTATAAACCCATTAATCCAAAAAGCATATTTACTGTGCTTAGGTTTCACTGAGCTTTTTCAATCAGTGGGTTTAAATTTTCATCAGCTATTTTTTTCAACTATTTTTTTTAATCTCCTTGTGATAACAGCTCCTGACATGGTCTCCATGGTCTCTGCCCCTTGTTGTTTATACCCAATTGTCTCCTCTCACCCTCCATTGGGCTAAGTTAATGTGACAAATACAATATGGCAGATGGGATGATATATCACCCCCGACATGAATTCATAAGATAATGCTATGGTGTCCTTTTTGCTTTCTCCCTCCTTCTCCCTCCTCGTGGCTCTGGGAGGAGCCATGTTGTGAGAATGCTCATGTAGCTTGAAGAAAGGCCCACAGGGAGAGAAGCTGAGGCTCCTTGATGACTACACGAGTGAACTTCCAGCCAGTTCTCCCTCGATGGATCTTTAAGATGTGTATGGCCTTGCGCCACCAGCTTGAATGTAACCTCACAGCTGCACGAGTGAGCCCCGATCAGTGATGAAGTACCCAGATTTCTTACTCTCAGAACCTGTAGGCAACTGTAATGGTTGCTTTAGGCTGCTGAGCTTGGCAGTTTTACTCCTGAAGTGACAGAACCAGTGTAACCTCCTCTCTTTGCACTCCATTTCAGTCAGTTTAGTAGTCTGGCTAAACTTCACAGCTCACAGATACTGGGTTCTCCTCCCCGCCGATTTCATTTCTCTCTTTTGTGTTGGAAATGATCTGCTGCTTTGAGTTCAAGTTTAGTACCACTGCCTTCTGCAATAGCTAGTGTTTCACAAATACCATTCATGGAATTTTTCAGTTTAAACATTGTAGTTTTCATCTCTAGAAGTTTGAGTCTAGTGTCTGCTGATTCTGTTACATGTGCAATCTCCAGGTTGGTGTTCATGGATTGTGTCCATCTTTGCTTCCATCTTCCAGCCTGTTTGGATGCCTGATGATTTTTACTGGAAGGCCTGACCTTGTGAAGTTACACTCATTAGGTGCTAGATATTTTTGTTGTTGAAGAATCATTCTTGAACTTTCTTCCAGGACCTGGTTGAGTTATCTTGGAGCACTCTCTTCAAGCCTTGTTCTCAGGCTGTAAGGAGGGAGGGCAGCATTGTTTAGTCTAGTACCAATTTCCTCCACTACAGAGGGGACATTGCTGCCAGTACTCTCTCGGATGCTCTGTGAATGACAGGCTTTCTGTTCCTCTGGGGGTCCAGAAGGGACTGCTGGAGGGCTCAGGACTGTCCCCTCTCTTCCCTTGGGGAGACAGTCCTGGGTGTTTTCTCACATGGATGCAGTGAGCAGCACTGTGGATGACTAGGGGAGGCCTTCTCCATGTGGTCCATTCCTCCGTGCCTCTTTGCCCTGCAGACTCCATCACTCTTGCCCACCCAGCTCCATGGCCTCAACTCAGGAAAACCACAGGGCTCTACCTCAGTTCCTCCAATTCTGAAAATCTAGGCAGCATGATGGGGAAATTGTGGGCTTCCTTTTATGCATGTATTTCAAGGATTCCTCCTTTTGAGACTCATGTCAATGTGTTTAAAGCTATATATATATATAGGCACTATATAGTGCACTTTTTTTTTTTACAGTTATGGGTTTTTGAAGAATGCCTGGGGCTGCCAGAGGGATGGGAATGGTCAGGCTGAAAGCCTGGTATCCTGGTACTGGGACATGAGCTCCTGGCTCGGGAGGGTGCGCCTTGGGGGTTGGGATGACAGGAAGAAGAATCTGAAGGCACTGAGTAGTGGGATTCTTCCTGTGGACTAATGTGAACAGTGAGTGAGGAGCAGCAAGGTTGACCCCGTTTCCTACCTTCAGGAGCCTGGGAAATCCCCCCGACCCAGTTTTTCAGTATTCCTAAGCAACTCCCAGCCTGGCAGGAGCCACAGACTTTCCAGGCCCCTCCACAGGAGCCACACTGCTTCATGATCACTCCATGGAGCCCGACCAGTGTCAGGAAAGAGTGTGCTGCCCAGTGTGCAAAAGACGTGAAAGCCTGAAAATCGCTGAAGATTATGGAAAGTGAGAAAACATGCAGCCTCAACCGTGGACTGGTTAGTGCCACCCCACCTTCCTAGGTAGCCGCTTCATCCCGACCACTGTTGGGCATTTTTTAATGACACGTTCTTTTGTTATTGTTCTTTCCAGAGACTTAAACTTACTTAAATTTTAAAAACTCCACACACCTTATTAACTGAAATATCAGATGAGAACCATTGACAACTCATGCTAAAATAAGCAAATATCTCATCTACAAATGTGTCTTCTCTTGGTTCTTTAGGTGCCGAGTATTTAAGCACCGGGAAACCACATTATGTTCTAAACTAAGCCGCAATTAATCACAACCACTTACAGAGTAAGTGCAGAGTATAGGGAGCTCTGCTTTTATCCACTGTTTAATTTCATCTTTTTAACCACCCTAAGAAGTGGGAAGGCTGAGTGAATCATGCCTTAACGTTACAGAGGAGAAACTAGGGCTGCAAGACGAGGCAATATGTGCCCAGTGTCACACAGTTGGTGACTTTCAGAATCTGACTCCAAATTTAGCCATTTTACCATTCTGCAAAGCCTTGGACTTTTCTTGCAACTGAAGAATGAAGAAATTTCATTTTGCAAGTGGAACTCCAGCTCTTGACACAACGCCGCGCTGTTGAAACAGGTGGGCAGCATCACCACCATCGGGAGGGTGAGGGATGGCAAGACGCTATTCCATTTCGGTCCTCTGAATGACGTCTCCATGGCACTATCAATGCAACTTCAAAACCAAAGACAGAAGAGTGACACCATGCCATCTCACCATCTATTTGGAGTCATGCAAGGCAAGTAAGAAATCTCAGCAGTTCTTAGTATGAAAAAATTTTTCCACACAGTCGTCACTCAATCTACTTTGAGTCGATAAAAATAACTTAAATAGTTTTACCTGAAATGGCGGGGTAATGCGGTTTCTTTCCTTCAAGCCCTGTGTCCATTTTACTTTTAACCAAGATGGCTTAGAAGTCTCCAAAGTGAGAACCAGGATGGAGAAACTGATTTAGCCTCGGTGCCCATCTGAAGCTGGATTTCCTCTGATGAGGCCTTTCCTTTTGTCCTAAGTCACAGAGAGTTCTTTCTGCTCTGGACCACCTGAAGCTGAGTCTGCAGATGATAGACATAAAGTTTATCTGGGTTTTCCTCTTTCCATAGATTTGGAAACCTGATTTTTGATCTGTTCTCTGCCATAGATGTTGTGTAGTGGGATGACCAGTACATGGAACTGGAGTCTGACAAAGTTGGTATTCAATTTTGAAATTGACAGTTACCATCTGGATGACTTTGGGAGCATAATTTCATTTCTGAGTCTCAGCTACTTTATCGTTAAAATGAGTTCATTAATGGTCAAGTGAATGCCCTAGTCTGTTTGGGCTATTATAATCAAATACCTTAGATTGAATAGCTTATAAACAGCAGAAATGTACTTGCCACAGTCCTGGAAGCCAGAAGACCAAGGTCAAGGGCAGGGCAGACTTGGTGTTTGGTGAGGGCCTGTTTCCTGGTTCACAGATAAATGGCACCTGCTTGCGGTGCCTTCACGTGGTGGAAGGGCAGGGCGGCTCTCTGGGGTCTCTTTTAGAAGGGCACTGATCCCATCCAAGAGAGCCCCACTCCTGTGGCTTCATCATTTCCTAAAGGCCCACATCCTAACACTATCACATTGGTGATTAAGTTTCAACACCAATTTTCCGAACACACATTCAGGCTGTAGCTCTTAGATATAGTGTGTACAACCCGGCAAATCCCAAGGTTTCATGGTGTGTTCACATTCACACACACACGTGGCAGCAACTACAATATAGCAGAAAGCACTTCCCATTTTATTTATCTTCTTAAACAAACATCAAAGAAAAATGAGGACTATGTACTTAATACATATCAAGCACCCACAATCGAATTGTCCTGTCATGGTGGTATTTAAAATTCCCCTATAGCTAATTCTCAACATTTTGCAGTTCCAAACCCAGCCCACATACTTCCTCTTCTCTCTCTCTCCACCCTCTTTCTCAGCTCTGTTTTACATGGATCATTTGTCTTTCTAGATTCTTCCATTTGTTTTTCTCTTTCCTGTCTAATTTACAAACCCTTTACAACAGAGGAGAGCACTTGATCTGACTTGGCATGCAGGGATCTCTCTCCTCTAGAATCTAGGGCAGTGGGTAAGACTGAGTATCCACTCCTCAACAGTTCTGGTTAAAGAACACACTAATTTTTGCTCATGTCCTAAAGACGAATGCTTACTCTGCACGTCACACAGAGTTGGTGCTCAGTACTATGTGCTCTGTTCTTTTGATCACCATCCTGTGAAGACTTAGAATTATGATTTTCAGCTTGAGGGTCCCCATCCCCCAAGTAGGCAGCAAGCTTCTGGAAGCCTAGAACTGTAGCTGGTAGCTTGTTAAATTTTCCAAACCTGGAACTACTCTCTAATGAGCATTGAAAATAAAGTAGTCTTATATTCAAAACAACACAGTGCTCCTCCTACATGTCAAATACTGGCCTAAGTCTCAGGATTTAATTTGAAGAAGATGCATTGATTACCTCCAAGAGTGTAACAAGCTAATAAAAGGGACCTATGTAAAAGAAAGGTACACACACATACACATGCCTACAAATAATGGAAACACAGTTTGCACTGGTCCCCAGATCACTTTACCTGACTGGTGTAGCCATCTTTCAATTGCCATGAGTGCTGGCTGCCAATGGCTCACAGTTTTCATGCTTCTACAGGAAGTTATCATGCCCAGATGGAGCTGCCTTACCCCCCGACACCCAGGAAGTTATACTTCCCCAACCAAGGACTTCATGACAGGGAGCATAACAGCCTGGGCTCTGATTTCCAGGCATGGCAGCACCTGCTTCAGAGATCCCTCAGGGTCGGGTTGGGACTGGGCTTTGGCTGGAATCTCATCTTCCTCCCCTCTCCCATGTCGCTGGTCACTTGCCTCACAGGTTTCACCTGAAAGCTCCCCCACCAGGAGCCACTTGCCAAAGAACCCTCTCCCAGGCTCTGCAGCTAGGACACCTGATGTCTAGTCACTGGGAGGATTGCTCCTCCAGACATCTGGGCTTTGCTGAGTGGGGTGCTGCATTTCCCTTTAAGGGATGCATGGGTGTGGGGTTGGTGGAAGAGGGATGATAGATGTAGGGACCTACGAAGCCCACAGCACACAATGGCTATCCAAGAAACCCTAACATGTGTCCTTCCTTTCCCAGTATGGGCAAAACCATCCCAGTGAGAGAAGATCATTCCAGAGAATGTGGGACAGTTCTACTACTGGAGCCCAAGGGACCTGGTGGAGTCAGGTCCCTGAAGGACCCCAGCCCTCTGCTTCTTGTACACAGTGGAGAACCAGCAGACCACATTGGGTGTGTGCTGAAAAGACCACTCTGGCAGCAGAGTGGAAAGACGCTGTGGTGCAGCCGGCTAGTCACTGTGACAGTCAGGGCGAGAGGAGCTTGAGAGAGAGCCGATGACTTGCAAGGCTGAGGACTGACTGTTGGCGGACACATTGAAGCGGGTTTTAGAAGAGGACTGTTCATCATGAAGTGACCAATTTAGAGGAACCAAAGAGCTATGATAATGGAGAGTGACCATATTCCAGCATCTTGCAAGGATCAAATATTAAACCTGAAAGGGGGTGATTCCATTAACTACATAGGCAAAAAGACAATTTTAATGAACAGTGCTACCCCAGTGAAGCATACATTATCCTCCTATTTGAAACCTCCCTGTAATTTGAAACACCACCATTGTATTTAAAAGAATGCCAGCTCGCAAGAGCTGGTGGAGGGGTCGATACTCATTAGCAACCCTGCAATAATAGCCAACAAGTGTGAACAGTGAGCCAGTGATTGAGGACAGCAATTTCAGGTAGAAAATAGACTCCCATTTCTATCTCTCGCAGGTTATTATAGCAACAAGAAAATGAAAACACTTTTATTTTTTCAAATTTATGAAAAAGCCTTCCCTGCTACTTATCACTCTGGGCAGGAAAACATCTTAAGTCAATGTGGCCTTTTCCTCTCTGCACTTAAATAAAGACAAACATCTATGGAGTAACAGAGAGAATGGGGATTCTGATGGTTTCTTTATAAAATGCAAATGAGAAGCAGTTGTTAGAGAAGATTTAATACAGAAATCAGATTAGATCCATCCTCTTGCCATTGGTGTGGTGGTGGTGGTGGAGTGTGTGTGTTTCTCTGAGGTTGCTGGAGGTTTGTTCAGATTCAGCATATGCTTTTATGTTTTGAGCAGTTAATGATACTTGCATACTTTGTTGACTCTTTGTGAGAACCCTGTTGGATAAGCATTAGAAAGCCATTTTAAAGAAGAAAAAACCAAGCCTTGGACATACTGGGTGACTGATTCAAGTTCACTGAACTAATAACAAAGAAGAGAGGGGTGGGCTGAGGCATTCTAGGAGGTGGATGTGGGTGCCTCTTGGAAGTGCAATGTGGTAAGGGACAGACTAACTGGGATCTGTTGTCCCCAAAGCCTGGTCCCTTCACCACCTGATGGGCTCATCCACACACGGGGGCAGAGGCAGGCTTTTTAGTATGGCGCCACAGTTCCTCAGCTTGTCTGCACATTGGGATCACCAGGGGAGCTTCTGGACATGCTGGTACCTGTAGCCAGCCCCGGAGATGATGAATTAAACTGCTCTGGCCTGTGACCATGGCTTTGGAAGTTCCCAAAATTTCCCAGATAAGTGTGGTAAAAGTAGTAAAGAACACATTTTATGAAGCCGCACAGACCCAGGGTTCAAATCCCAGATTGACACTTACTATCTTAGCTGTGTGACTTTGAGCAGCTGCTTGACCACTCCCTCCCTGTCTCAGCCTCCCCGAAGTACTTGCTCTGTAGATTTGTCGTGAAGATTGATAGAATGAATAGATATGAAACACCTAGACGTGTTTGCCAGTATCATTTCATAAAAGCACTATAAATAAACAAACAAAAAATGGGACCCTGGTTTCCATGCCTGGGGATCTAGGAGGAAGAACATGCCAAATTGATGACCTAGAGGAGGCCACCTAGAATTAGAGATGAGGAAAAATTCAATCGAATCTTTAAAGCATCGGAGTTGGACGCGTACCCAACACAGTGTGGTTCCTCTGCACCCTACAGGTGCACATTCTAGCTGTAACAGCGTAGAGGTCCAGAGAGGCTAAAGGGCTTTTCCAAAGTCACATAGCTATTACAGCACTGTTGAGTTTAGGACCTGGGACTCCTCCATCACTGCCTGGAGCAAATTGTGCTCTGTAGGGGCGGTTCTTGCAGGGCTCTAGGGGTTTGGTGAGGCTCACGAGGCTGCGGGAGTGGGCAGGCTCCTGTGGAGCCCTTTGACTTGCAGTGACCTTGACTCACACACTCTTTTTTTTTTTTTTTTTGGTACCGGGGATTGAACTCAGGGGCACTCAACCCCTGAGCCACATCCTCAGCCCTATTTTGTGTTTTATGTAGAGACAGGGTCTCACTGAGTTGCTTAGCGCCTCACCGTTGCTGAGGCTGGCTTTGAACTCGCAATTCTCCTGTCTCAGCCTCCCTAAGTGCTGGGATTACAAGCGTGAGCCACCGTGCCTGGCTAACTCACACACTCTTGAGGGACAAGCCTCAACTGACCAGCTGGGCTGGCGTTTGTCACATGTTCTCTGTGAGCTTCTTCAACATGCTCTGGCTAGTAGAAAAATTCTCTTTCAAGAGTCTCTGAATTGGAATCATACCAAAAGGATTTGATTTGCCTTTCAGCCTTTTAAAGAGAGACTTTTGCTTGTGTACCTAAGCAATCAGCTCCGACCCTTGGTCTGTGAGCAGTCTCCTGCCCCACGCCGCGTACAGTAGACTCTCATCGCACAGCACCCGAGCTGTTCTTTTCGCCTGTGTTTTAAAAGGCCTTAACCAGAATATATCTTTTCAAATAAAATCCTTGAGAATATGTTAGCCTTTGCGTGGGCATAAGGTAGAGGGAAAAGCTGCTCTTTGGAATTAAGCAGACAGGGTCGTACGCAGATGCAGGGTACAAAAATCATTCAACTTTCCTATCTTTAAAATGAGGACCATGCCCACCTTGTAGTGAAGCTGTCAGATCACATCAGGTCATGTGTCTTGAAACGCATTTAGTGTCAAATAAACACATTTAGTATTAAGATTCTTGCCCGGTGGATGCTCTGGCAGTTCACATGGAGGCAATGACATCGATTCACCAACGTGCTTGAGGACAGATTTCCCTGGCTCAGTTTCCTGGGCAGCACCATGTGGGCTGTGCAAGCCACTCCAGCAGCACCGCGGCCCTCAAGGAGCTTCCAGCCTCTTCAGAGACAGGAAACGAATGTGCCGACTCGTAGGGTAGGTAAGCTGGGTTGCTTGGGTGAGGAGGGTGTTGGGGCAGCTGTCTTGCAAAAAAGGCCACAAGTAGCAATTTCTGAGTTATGTCAGGCCTGTGGGCAAGTTTTCTTTAACTCTTTCTTAATTAAAAATATTTTATTTACACAAAATAAAATTTGAACTTGTTGCCAAGATACTGAACTCAGAGTTCACTTACAGGATTTTATCTCCTGATCCTCTTTAGAAGGAGGAAGATACTGAAATCCAGAGAAGACAACCCACTGTTGCTGTGTCCCATCAACAGAGCATACCGTAAAGCCAGATGACCAAAAGGAGGAGAATTAAAACCATTGGGCAAGGCTTTATTGGAAATACGCTCTCGGGTTAAACTCTCCCGTCCATCAGAGTGTGTACAGGAGAATCGCACACGTGTTCCAGGGTACAGAAACTTTTAAAAGGCCAGGTCAGGAAGGGGAGGGCTTAAGGCAGGAGGAGAAGGTCAGAGTCCTTCCTGGATGAGTCGGGAAAAGCCTGCTGATTGACAGGAGGCGCCTCTACTGCTGACGGTAGCGTCTGGCTGGCCACCCCCAACTGGACACGCTGAACCGACCTAACACATACTCTTTCAGCTTGGCCCAGTCCCCACATCCCCATGCTGTCTCGCCAACTCTGAGGCTCCTTGCACTCTTACCTGCATGGCCATTCTACCCACTGCAGAGTTTAGATGCAAGTGAAATGCACCAGGAACCAGCAAAGTGTTCAAGGAAAATAGAAGAGAGCACATCGTGGTGTGCAAGAAAGCCACCTTACATGAGCAATATGCAAACCCACAAAGATTTATGTCAAGTAAGGATATAATCTACGTTTTCATTATGAAATAAAATATTGCAAGAAGGACAACAGGCTTATGGGAAAACTCACAAAGAAAATCATAACTAGAAAATGGTAGAAAAGCCCCTCCTGGCCTGATTTATTGGTTGCCATTAGTCCCCTGGCAACTGTGCCTCTTGCCTGCTCTTTGGTATAGAAACATAAGCATGGAATTGAAAACTTATTTTGCCACAATTGTGTGGCATGGCATGAGTCTTTCAAAGACTCACTGTTCTTCTGCAAATGGGAATGATAGCCTTGACCTCCTAGGACTTGGGGGAGGAGTCAATGAACAGCATACAGAAAAGCACCTTGGGAGAAGCATGTGATTGATGGTCAAAACAGGCTCCGGGGATGTGAATGTAAATGGGGAGGGAAGGAATTCTGAGGCCTTGGAAGACGCCCCTGAGAAAGGACATCATGGGACTTTCCCAGAGGAAGTGTCAGAGGAAGCAGACCTAGGATGTCCTAGGTGAATTGCAGAGCACGTGATGGACAGAGCGGGTGTTGGGGCGTGTGGGATGCTGAGCTTCCTCACTCTTCTGGGCTGAGGGTCCACGCGGATGACTTGAGTCATCCCGTGGAGCTGCTATGAGTTGGGTCTCCAGAGACCTGGCCCTGGTGTCTCTTCTATCAGGGTCCAACTTACCGTCACTTACTAGTCTCTCTCTCTTTTTTGGTACTGGGGATTGAACTCAGGGGCACTCGACCACTGAGCCACATCCCCAGCCCTATTTTGTGTTTTATGTAGAGACAGGGTCTCACTGAGTTGCTTAGCGCCTCGCCATTGCTGAGGCTGGCTTTGAACTCGCGATTCTCCTGTCTCAGCCTCCCAAAGTGCTGGGATTACAGGCATGTGCCACCACACCCGGCACTGGCTAGTCCCTTTATGCCAGTTATTGGGTTGGGTCCATTCTGCAGACATCTGACCGCAGTTCCAACATTTTAAACTGTGTTGCCCTGGGGACGTCCCTTCAGCTTCTCTTCCTCAGTTTCCCCATCTGAAACATGGAAACCCTAACAGTGGCCACCTTACTTCATTTTGGGAATTGGGGATTGTCCTGAAAGAAACAAGGACTTCTGGAGAAGCGCTGGCTTCGCGTTAGGACCTACTAGAGGTAGCGTGACTGGATTGGTCCTGTGACTCAGGGCTTACTGGAGAAAATGAGGTGGGGCTTGGGCAGGGCCTGAGGGCAAGAGAGAAGGATCAGAGCGAGAGTATGGGGGTGGGGGACATGCCCAGGAGCCCAGAGAGGCAGGCAGACTGGAGATCTCCAGCAGGGCACAGGCAGTAGAGAGGTCCATCTGGAATTTCTGGGCGAGGCTGGAGGAAGAAGGGCCTGGAATGATTCTTTAAGAGTTTTTATTTTCTCCTAAGGGTGATCAGGCGCCTCAGTGTGGCTTACACACACAGCAGTGAGCCGTGGAGTCCTAAGGTGTCATTTTTAAGTGTCTGCTCTGTCAGGAGCTCGGGATTCAGGAAGCATGGGCCAGCCGTCCCCCTGCAAGGGGGACGAAGGCAAGGAGAGGACCAAGCAGCTGGCATGAAGTGGGGTTTGCCCTTGAGAGGACTCAGACTTGCCCTTGGGGTTTGTTAGGTCTGTTTTGTATCTTTTAACATGCACACATTGCAAGACACCACCTTTCAGCATGGCTCAAGTTTTTATAAGGAGATGACAGCTGCAGCTTCAACTCAGGTTGGTCAAGGAGTTTCTGCCTGTCCATCATGTTCTGTGGAAACACCACTTCAGCAATGACCGGTGGTGTGGGCTCAGTGGCTTGGATGGGACATTCTCTAGAGATCAGAGTGGGGAGCAGGGCAACACTCCTATCAGCCAGGTGCAAGGCAGGTCCTGGGGTACACCATCCAGACTGAGGGACCCCCAAGGCCAGAATATTGTGGGTACTTGGTAGGTATTCATTGAATAAATGGATGAAGTACCCTGTCTCAATGATGGATAGCAGGTGTCGGAGGGCGGGGTGCATGAAAACACCCATATGCTAGTTTTTACTAAAAACTAATTTCGACAAGTCTAACTTTAATGCCTTCTTGATGTTAAGAAAGCACAGACAGTGACAATCTTCTTCCATGACCCCTTCCCTGAGGTGCTTTCTTCTCACTCTGGTGTCCAGCCATTTAGACCTGTTTCTCCATGTTCACACGTGTATGGCTGTGATTTTTTGTACTGGCTGAATTTGCAGGCGTATCTCCCAGAACTTTCAGGAGATGAAATGAACACTTTTTTTCCTTCACTTAAGTGATGGAAAAACTGAGAAGAGCAATGCAGAGTCCCCCGTCAGCCTGCCCCGTGCAGCTCTTCATGTGTACGTTTGGATGAGTTGAAATGAAATAAAATTAGAAAGGCAGTTCCCCTGTTTGCGCTGGCCGTGTGGCAAGAGCTTGGTTGCCACATGTGGCTGCCAGATTGGACGATGAAGATGCAGCCACTGCCATCCTGGCCAAGAGTTCACTTGGACAGCGTCACAGCTACACTGGTGCCTGAGGGTGGGCATGATGATATTGTGCAGGAAAGAGATTTGCATAGCCTTCCTCCTTTTGACACACTAATATTGAACTAAGGGTCTCTCCCTCTGTTCCTTGCACGTTTAATTTCAGTCTTTCTGTGAGTTGTTTTTTTTTTTATTCTACATTCTGTGTGGCAGAAGAATTTCAAATCCAGCTTTATTCAAGGTCAAACCAGGGAAGACCACGGGGGTTTTGGGGCATTTTCCCCCATGGAGGGCCTTTGATGCTCTTGGTGTTCTCATCTCTGCTTGGCATAGGACTTCAGGAAAGGGGCTTATCTGTGGAATTACCATGAGGGAGGCTGTTGATCCCACTCACAACTCTCACATCTTTTTATGAGGCCAGCTTGGAGAAAATTATTTTACATTTGAGGTCTTTTGAGTGACATGTCATATACTTTTTTTTCTCCCTAGATCCTATTACAGAAGTTTCCTGCTTCACTCTACCTGCTGGGAAGCTCAGACCTAAATTTTTGACTACCTTTAACAATTATGAAGAGCTATGGAACGTACAATGCTGTGATCTAATTTTTCTCTCTTTTATTGATCTCATCTGACTTTGTGTTTTTTATCCTGTGCTCACCATACAATTTCTCTCTCCCTTCTTTCCATCTTGAGATGGAATGGAAGTGTAATGTGCCGTGGTGGGTGGTGGCCCACCTGACCACCTGTGCTTTGGAACTGCACACCAAATGGAGGGCACTACTTGAGAATCAGGTAGCCTCTACCCTTGAGTTAACCTTGACATGAGATCAGGCCTCTGCAGGGAAGGGAGGGCCGGAGACCTGTCTGAGCGTGTTCAGGCTCTGGGCTGAGTTGGGATGGCCCCACCTGTCCCTTCTGATTGCAATCAGTGACATCTCAGCTGAGTCACGTAAAACTCTGGCCTTTCTCCTTGCAGGGAGTGGCTTTCCCAGAACACCTTTGTCCCACCAGCCCAACCTCCTGGGTCAGTTTTGCCTCCCACTGCAGGACGGATCTGCTCCTGGTGCGAATTACCCATTTTCCTCTGAGCAGGTCTCAGGAGACCTTGGTCAGTAGCACTGAATGGCTGTGGGTGTGCCCGCCTGCAGCTGAGCTGGGAAGCCTCAGGAAAGCAGAAAGTCACTGCCAACTGCAGACAGCGCCTTGCACCCTAGCCATGCTTCCATCATGCCTCCCTATTAGGATTTGATTTAATTCTTACCTGATGACTCACCTATTACAATGAGACATAAAAAGGGAATTTGCAGCTGCCTGCTTATCAGAAAAGATCAAGTGTTTCTGTAATTAATATGGAAGATAACAATTTAAAATAATGAAACACCCATAATATGCTTAGGGGAAGCAGCTTGTTGCTATAATTAGAACGAGAATCAAATTGTTCTGATGGCAAACACATCATTTATTGAACTGAAGCTACTCTATGAATGGAAGTAAATAGCGCAGTAGGAAAAAAAAAAGAGTAGGAGACATTACATAAAAGTCTGGGTCTCAGGAAGATTTCAGAGGCATGCAGGAGGGGGAGTAACCCAACTGGACGTTCCTGCACTGCTATGTGGGTGCCACCCACGTGCGGGCACAGCGTTTGTTAGGTGTCCTTGGAGGCACTTGAGATTTTCCATGAGTACATCTCTGCTAATGTCACACCGCTGTTTAAACCTCCTCTGCAATGTTAAGTATAATAAGATTTCTACCTCTAAGAATGTGCACATACACATCCTCTGATATCCATGTAGAAAGTTCCAGAATGTTACATAGGAAGCAGTTTTTTTCTTCCTTAGTCAAGTTTGTCTGGGACATGAAGATTGAAGACACCCTTAAAAATGTCACAAGTATATATTATTTTATAATCAAAAAGTTGTTCTTTTATGTCCCGTGACTCTCACATTATTGAAAGATTTGAGTGCTAATTCCCCGGGAAGTGTGGACCGGCCAAGCATGTCTGACTCATCTCTGGCCAGGGTCCTTCTGCAAGGATTCGGATTCCAGCTCTTAGGGAGGCCTGATGGAAAGATCCCCTCCTCGCAGCAACTTTCTCTGACCTACACTCTGCCCTGGGGCAAGATTCATTGACTCTCTTTTTCTCTGAGATTTAGCAGCCAGCACACAAACATACCTCTGGATGTTGCTCTCAGCATATTCGAGCTTCCACATCTTGGCTTTTGTGTGTCTGTGTTAACGTGCCTGGCACGTAGTAGGTAAAGATGTTTGCTAAAACGATATTAGATTGATGTAGGTGAACAAGGACACATTTTGGGTTCATTAGACATGTTAAGATATTTTTAAAGTTTTGTGGTTTGAGTAAAATTTGAAATGCATTTTGCCAAGTGTGTTTTTCTCTATTTTGTAAAACCCATATGTCAATTAAGGAGGAGAGGCCATATGGTTCTGATTTCTTTACTCATAGATCAGCATTTCATTTTTGAGGATATCTGATGCTCAAGATACTGCCTATACTGTATGTATTAGTCCCCCCCTTTTTGAATATACTTTTCTTTGAACTGAAGAGATTGACTTTCCCCCAAATAGAAACTCCCCTCTCAGGGCAGCTCTGTGACAGTACCTCTCCACACCCGTAGTTTTTGTCCTTCAACTTGAGGCTTGGGAGATGGGTCTCAAATGAAAACGCTTTGTCTTTTTCTTGCAAAGAAAAAGGGAATCACCCTTCCAAGGGCTGAGAGAGAGAGAGAGAGCAGGTGGCAATTCAAGTGAGGTCACAGGGGCTGATTTTTGGTGCCATTGAAGGTAACCCAGGTGCCTTGAGGAGAAGGTAATCCAACGGACCAGAACTCATAGATGGACGGAAGCAACCCAGAGAGGGTTGTCTGTCATCCCCGCCAGAGTTGACATTAGAAATCCTGTATCTGATTACAATAGCTCTTACAATGACATCTGTGCCTTAATAATGGAAAATTGTCCATCTCGTGCCTGAGTATGGTCCCCTCATGAAGAGATGGGCTTAACAATGTCTCTGTCTTCAAGTTTGAATGAAGATGTAATAAAGATTTGTTTGCACAAATTTAAGTCATTCATCTCAAGGTCTTTGTGATCTTATCTCTTCATCTTTTTTTGTAAATCCAAAACTGATTTTTTTTGATAATGTACCTAAATAAATATATTAGCAAAGGAAGCCCCGCTATTGTCGATGGAGAACAGATGCTCCTTGCTGCAGAGGGGCTCCTTACTTTGAAAAAAAGAGATACTCATTCATTTTTTCTGATGGAATGTGTGTGCACCTTGGGTCATCTCGGTCCCCATTAGAGATGCCTGTGTTTGCCTCTGGAAAGCTTCCAGGTGGAATGCCCTGGGAGCCTCCTGTAACCTGTGTAACTGCTGCTGCTGTTACTGATGGGGTTACAAAGGGCTGTGGGGAACTGTGGCTCAGACCCTGGGTGAGTCCTCTTAATGATCTACTGCAGAGAAGTGGCCCAACTTTCCTGAGCAGCCCTGCCCATGCCTGAAGAGCAGGAAGGGAATAGTTCCATCAGACAGGTGGCCTTTTCTGATCACTTGCATCTTTCCTTCCTATTCCTGCAGGACGCCACACACCTGAGTGGAAAATGGAGTCGGTCCCATCAAGGTGGTCCAGCCCTCTGCCCCTGCCATTGTGGACTTTCTCTAACGGTAAGTCATCAGATGGCTGTGATGTATCTGAGGCCCAAAGGACCTTGTTAGAATTCCTCTTTTACAAATGAGGGAATTGAAGCTTCAGGAGGTGACATGCTGTTGCCAGGGCCTCACAGCTCACAGAGGCCTGAGCCAGTTCTAGAAAGAGCTAGAGCCTTCCAGCAGCTGCTTGTTTCTGAGCCACTAAAAAGACAAACTCCGTGACAGCAGTAGAGAAGCCTGAGAGGCGAGGCTGTGCTGGTGGGGTTGGGTGTGGAAACTACTCCAAAGATTTCTTGCTTCTGTCTTTCCCTGTGTTTGACCAGGCCACTGAAGAGACAGAGCACAATGCCTGTTTGTGGCCCCACTGGTCACTTTTTGAACTAGGGAAGTTCAAATGTTGTATGGAAATAGAATGCGTCAGGCCCTAGGATAGTTGCTGAAGAAACAAATTATTCAATTCCATGTCTTCCTGACAGAGTTGGGGAGACCAGCTCATGGGAGAACATACTGAAAACCCCAAACAAGATAAAACAGAAACGACATCAGGCTGAGATCAAGCTGCGCACGAGGTACTCTGGGAGAAGAGAGAAGGTGGACATCATTTGCATTAAAAATATGAATGTGAGATATTCTGAATGTAGGTTAATGTAACCCAAGCCTTGGACTCTTTTGTTTTACCTTTAAAAGTGATCATTTATCAAGTAATCTTTTTTTTTTCTTCTCCCTGTTAGTAATGGACTGACAGTTTCCTAATCAAAATCTCCTTCAGTAAATTTCTAAAACTCTCAGAGTTCTTACTTTAACATCTATTTGGGAATGCAGCTTGCCCTCAAAGTAGGCAGGCTACAAGTTTGTGAAGGCCCCTAGCATTTTCCAGCAGATATTGGAAAAGTCTCAGCAATCAGAGCTACTGTGAAACAGAATCTTAAACTTGGCAATGAGAAGCAGAGGGATTCATTTTTAGATTTTAAAAATAAAAATGTCCATCTTCAAGTCAACACATTTCCCTGTTTTGGCATCTAGAACCATCTTTAAAAAAATAAGACAGAAATTTTCAGCTTACCTTTGTATTTATAAAAAACTTGTTTTTTAAAATTCCACGTTACTGAGTCCTTGCATGACTTGCTGAAGGACACATGACCGGGACTTCTGCATGCAGACTAATGGACATGCCAGCCACGTGGGTTGACCAGCCAGGAAAGGGTGGGAGGTCAACCCAAGCCAAGTCCTTTATATAATTGTCCCAGGCCCTGGGACAGAAAGAGTAGAGCTGGGAACCCACTAATGTTTGGCCGATGGCTGAGAATTGTTCCACCAAGCAGAAATGACCATTTAAAAAGCAGCTTCAACTTTTTAACAAGTAGAACTTGGTCTGGAAGCCAAAGTTCCATGGGCTTTATCTTATTTGGCTTGCTCTGATTTTATTTCCCAAGCATGGTTGATGCCTGCAGCTGTTACAGAGCTCTCTGACTGATGAGTTCTACTGCCTGAAACTGTGGGGGAGTTCACTGAACCCTGTGCCCAGATTCCTCATCTGCAAAGCAGGAATGGGAAGGGCATCTTTCCCAGAGCTGCAAAAGAAGTATTTGCACGAAAGGTACTTAACATGGTGCCTGGCACTTGGTAAGAATTCAAAAATGATTATTCATATTTACACGTGGATAATGATAATGGCTAGCTATTTGTGTTAATCCTCACAGAAAACTTACATTAAATGTGTTTGGTTGTATCCACTTTGCAGATGAAAATCACAGAGGTGAAAAGGCTAAGCTAATCTTTTCTATAGCATCTCCAGAAAGATTTCAGGACTTTAAATTGAAAGAAGAATCATTGGCTTTGAAGTCCAGATGGACTACCATCTCCTGCTCAACCTGTGCAGAGCTGGAGGCATTCCTGGGCTATTTACAGAACTTTAGACAGAAAAGGGAAAAAGTCGGTCTTTCAACACGTTGCCTTACCTGAACAAAGCCCACATATCAGGGTTTTTGACTTGCTTGTTTGCTTTTAATTTTGTGCCATGGATTTGACCAGACACCACAGGTAATGATGACCATTTATGGAAGAAATGCCCCATGACCACATCCACACTCACCTGCCCTGACAGCAAGGGGGGCAGCAGTGATTGGTGTGGCTGTGTTGCTTCCAAGTCTGAGTGTGAGGTGGTGGAGGCAGAACTGAAGTTCTTGACGCTCCGATTTTAAAAGCTCAGGTACTTTTTTAAGAAAAAAAATTGACTTTTTTTACAGTTTGTTGAAAGTCTTGAAGCAATAGATCCAAAAATTCTCATCTACCTCTGGGGACCATGTGGGTTCTCTGGAATCAGACTTATGACAGAAAGGACCTTCTGGAAGTTTCCCTGTGCCTCCTGGGTGGTCAGAGATTCGTCTGTGCTGCCTCTGCCCCAGAAGCCGATTCCTTATCAAACTCCAGAACACCTTCACTTCCCACTTCCCCATCTTCGAGTTGTCATTTTTGTTGATATTGCCTATGTACTGTGACCTCTTTGGGGAACAGAGAAATGTACCTCCATCAAAATATGGACTAATGAAAGGCAAGCTAATTTCAAAAACTCTTGAAAATAAAACATAGCAAAATGCATTTGGAAAACTTAAAAAAAGAAAAAACCCTGCCAGAATAACTTGGTAATCTTGCATAGAATTCTGCTAAAGAGAAGGCATAAAGAGAAATGACTATACGCTGTTTCAAATTCTGAAGTCTCTGCTCATGGGGTTTAGCTGTGAGGCGCTTTGGTGTCTAAGAATTCGTTCCATTGTTTAAAATATTTGCATTGTAGAAAATTTTAAAAAGTGGGAAGAAAGCCAGGTGCAGTTCCACACCCTGTAATCCCAGCACTTTAGGAGGCTGAGACAGGAGAATTCTGAGTTCAAAGCCAGCCTCAGCAATGGTGAGGTGCTGAGCAACTCAGTGAGACCCTGTCTCTACATAAAACAAAAAAGAGGACTGGGGATGTGGCTCAGTAGTCGAGTGCCTGAGTTCAATCCCAGGTACCCCTTCAAAAAAAATGGGAAGAAGATAAACCCCAATAATTCCATCAATCAGAGAATAACATTTTTATCTTTTGCTTATTTTCTTCTAAGATTTTGTTCTATGCTTTAAAAAACAGATTAGATTACAGTATATACACATTTATTTGTAGTTTGAATTTAATTATTTGGGGAAGAAATAGGGAAAAGAGAGATTCTAGTAATGTATTTAAAAATTCTATATCATAACCAGATAAAATTTATTTACAGAATCCAAAGTTAATTCAAAATTGGAAAATCTGTCCAAATGATTATTAATGCTCTGTGATATAAAAAATTATCTTATTATCTAAGTAAACATTGAAAATTATTTCATAAAATGACCTATAATTCTGAATAAAGAAAAAAAAATCCTAGCATACTTGAGATGACAGAAACCTTTCCCAATTACGATTATCAGGAATCACCATCATGTGGCCCTCAGTAGAGAAACTGTCACACGGTGCCATTCAGTTACACTCACAGAGTAAATACATGTTAATCACTTACGGCAGGAATGCTGTTCTAATGATGAGGGAAGAGTTGAATTGGTAGCCAGGTTCTAGACTTCCAAGTTAAATAAGAAAAAGAAATGAGTTCATTATAGCCTACTGAACAGCAGCAATTCTGCCAGAATTTGCAAGTGATGGTCACAGAGAACCAGCTGACTAACTGCTAGGACTAGTTAAGGAGGGAGGGGCCTCCTGCATCAGCTAAAACTTGCAATGGCTCTCTTTGCTGCTTGCACACCAGTGACCCGTTAGGAAAGCTATCCATAGTTCTTCCCTGTAGTCGTAACATTGACACAGTGTTTAGTGCCAAACTTCAGCAGAAACGTGCTCAATGGCTTTGAAGCAATTCATAGCATTTTAATAAGGGGCACAAAAGAGAGCTGGATAAATTGAGAAAAAACTGTGGAAGTGAGTGGGAAGAACCAACATCGACATTCTCCAAAGTTATTTTATAATTTTTAATTCAATCCATTCAAACCCAAACAGGAGTTTTTATGTACAAGGACTTTAAAAAATTAGTTTTGAATGTGTTAATGTATGTAGATATTCTAAAACAAATTGAAAAAAAAAGGAAAAAAAAACCAATTGACTTGTAGAATAATTTTGATAAAAAGCAATTCTAGAAGATAAAATATTTTGTAAACCCGTAACGAATCACTCAGAGCACACTTGAGTGAATGCGAGGATTTCACCTATCCAAGAAAGCATTTGCAGTGGCGAGACCAAGGTGGACCTTCACCCACGCACCAGGCCAGAACAGTGTTTTAAAAGGGATCACCAGAGCCAGGTGTGGTGGCGCACACCTGTAATCCCAGCACTTAGGAGGCTGAGACAGGAGAATCGCGAGTTCAAAGCCAGCCTCAGCAACGACGAGGCACTAAGCAACTCAGTGAGACCCTGTCTCTACATAAAACACAAAATAGGGCTGGGGATGTGGCTCAGTGGTCGAGTGCCCCTGAGTTCAATCTCCAGTGCCCCCCCTCTCCCAAAAAGAATCACCAGGCCAGATCTGAAGCCATTTAGGAAAATGCCTTGCAGAAGAATTATTCTCATATTCTCACTTACAGTGTGAGGAAACTGAGGTGAATATGTTCTGGACCTGCATGTTGATGTGTTTTTTTAATGAGACACAAGGCCATCAGGCTAGGAAGGTAGCTCAGTGGTAGAGCACTTGCTTAAGGTGTGTGAGACCCTGGGTTCAAGCACTTAAAAGAGAGGGAAAAAAAAGGAAGAAAGAAAAAGGAAAAGGAAAGACTGATCTATCTGAAATTATCAACATTTAAAATTGTATATTAAAAAAGTTAAAATTGACAAATAAGGAGAAAATATCACCTTACATGTATTAAAAATATGAAGGTGTGATATCAAATGTCTAAACATATGCAAAACACATGTCAATAAACAAAGCAACAATAACAATGGAAAGACCAAATGCATGTACTGGTCCCAAAGAGTAGAGGGGATCAAACAGGCCAGGAACCATGTGAAAACAGACTTTCCATAAGATAACATCCAGCAAATGACATCAAATTTGCCTTCCCATCAGATTGGAAAAATGTTACCGAGTGAACAGTAGCAAGCATTGGTTAGAGTGAGCGGACACCAGGAACTGCTAGCGGGGCTCAGGCTGAGCCTGGCGTGGAGCGACTCTGGACCTAGAACAAGAGCACAGTTCAAACTAAGTTATGTCCTCAAAATAGAACCCTATACATTGGCTTAAATCCCTGAGGTCCTTCTGTGGCAAGAGATTGGAAAATGCCTTAATATGTGTTATGAAGTGAGAAAATGGGAGGGGAGGTCACTAACCCTCCACCCAGTTCCTGTAAAGCCATCCCACACCCACACCCATGTACACACTGACACATGTCTATGGCTATCATATCACATGTAAGCAAATGCCTAGGAAAACATCCAGAGAGAGAATTTTCTAATGTAATAGCAATTAACTTGGGAGCAGATGTGGGCACTTTCTGGAGGACTTTAGTCTGAGGTATATGTCTTAAGTTTTTTTTTTCCTGCTGAAAATATTTTTGTACATTACTTGTATAATACAGTTTATGGAATACTGGATTATGTAAGGAAGTGAAAGAAACTATTCCCCTTAATCCAAAATGTAATGTTTGTTTATTCTCCCAATTTCTCTTGCTCATATATCGCTCTCAGGCTGGCTCACTTTCATAAGTAATGTCTCTCAGGCAAGCAGTAGTCATCCCCCTGTATGTGTGCAATTAGAGTACTCCTGAAACCCCCCTGAAACTTGAGGGGACATTTCTCCACTGACACTTTATGTGCTCCCTTGAAGGTATATATAGTCACTGGAATTACTGTGCAAATTAGTGAATAATGATGATAATGATAATAATCATCTAGAGAAGCTGTTTATTTTGGGTCAGTTGCAGTTCATATTTATACTCCATATCTGATGGGCTTCCCTCTCTCTTCCTTCCCTATTTCCATCCTTCCACCATGTTTTTTAGCATCCGCTGGGTACCAGATTAAGTGCTAAATCCCAGTGATGTGTAGATGCATAGTTCTTGCTGCCTGTCTTCCAGTCACTGTCCACGTCTCATACAAATGTTGTATAGGGTGAGAAAACCATGATGTAAAATAAAAGCAGGTATTTTATTTATTTCAAGGGCCAGATCTGGGTCATCTAGCAGACTTTAGCTGCAAGGGAGGCTGGAGAACTTAAGTTTTACACTTTTCAACTTTTATAACAAAGGCAGGTAATCCAAAGGAAAGTGGGAATGGAAGGGTCTTGGGAATGTGTGTTGAGTAAGATGGCACTTGGCAAACTGTGGGCATGCAAAGAATAAGAATAATCTAGGCATGCCCAGAGTACTGCAGGAGTTCACTCTGAGATCTTCTGCAGTAGCGGTCACCAGTTCATGGTAATGCCACTCCAGTGACACAAAGATGGGCATCTTCATTGTCACCTTCACCATCATCTTCTTTACCAGCACCTGGAGCAGTAGTTGGAGCAATTATATAGTAGGTGTTCAACATATGGCGAATTAATGATGCCATGCAGCATGAACACGTCCTTGTTGTCTCAGCTGTCCATCATTAAGTGCCCACTTTAGGCCAGACTATGCCATGAGTCATTTCATATACATTATTTAGTATAATCTCAGAGTAACCTTTCCTGAGTAGCAGAAACTGAGACTTAGAATTATTTTGCTTAATAAAGATCAAATAGCTACTAAGTTTAAGAGCCAAGGCTTAAACCAAATGGATGCCAGATTTGTCACCTCCACTGGTGTTTGCTCCATTCTGCGGATGCCATACGCATAGGAATTATGAGTACTTTGGTGACTGCTTCATGTTTTGTTGCAGTGTCTCTCAAGAAATCCATTTCTTTAAAAGAAATATTTAAAAAGATGAATTCTTTGAGCACAGCAAATAATACAATTTTAGTAAATATAATATTTATAGGACTCCGCAATTAATTTACAAATTTTTTACATCAAAATTCACCCTGATGATCTTATTCTTTGGAGACAACAATTGTCTCCTCTGTGATATTTTCCTACACTAAAGGCAATTATTGTTGCTTCTAGCTGTAATAAAAAAATAACCGAAACAGATAGAAGTGTCTTCGTCGAAATTGAGCTGAAACTCCCACTGTGGAAATAATCAGAAAATTAAAAGCTCTGCAATCTTGCAAATAACATTGCAACTTAATATTATTGGAACATAACATTATTATCTCTTTTTATAGGGAAAACAAACATAAATATATTTTCAAATGACACCATGATATTAGTTTTATTTTATTGGATAGGGTGGGGATGGAGCAAAAACAATAACTTTTTAGGGTCGAGCAAATGAAGCAATGGGAATTTATGGGAAATGATCAGCAGCACAAGAGTATGTAT
>CM053401.1:6067485-6102748 GCA_028644305.1 Xerus rutilus
GGGGCTGGGCACATCATTTGGGTCCCGTGGGCAGACGTCTGTTTGAAGTCTGCTCCTATGACAGGAAGCATGTGGCCCAGCCTCAGTCTCCCTCCCCTGAAGATGTACAACCTGGTGGTAGGAAGGTTCCCCTCACCTGGCTAAGGTGCAGGATCCTCCAGGACTGGGTGCAGGAGCCTTTTGCTCCGTGGGTTCCTGTAAGGACTGATTGGTTCTCTGGTGACAGTGAGCCCTTTCCCTTGGAGGAGCTAAGAGGCAAGAACTGGGTCAATGGTCCAACTTAAGAGAGTGCAGCTAGGTCAAGGGAGAAATTACAAAACCCTGCCAGAGACTTCCACAGGGAACTCTGAGTGAGCAGAGAAGGGCTCTTATACAAACCCGCTCACACACAGGGAGCAGGGACCTGGCTGCCCAGGGTACTGAGTGGCCAGGAGGCTCCCTGGTGGGCTCAGGAGGGTGCAGGAGTCCCCACCCTCCACCAGAAGCATGACCAGAGACATAGGTCTGGCTGTGCCTGGCAGGGGTGGGTAGGAGCCAGCGCAGGCAACTTCTTTGTACCAGGAGGCACTCTCGGCCAAGAGAGGGTGGATTAGGAGGATTTAAAGTACAGAAAGTAAAACAAGCTGTTTTTTTCTTCCCCTAGACAATCATTCTCAAAGACAGTGAGTGGAATTTGTGTCACTTTAAATAAGGGATGTGTCAGCAGGAAAAATGAAGAGGAAGGAGAAAGTCCTCTGTGCCTCTCTTCACAGAGCAGCCAGACAGTGAGCCAGTCCAGGTGCCAGAGGCAGCCGCACCCAGCTCTCTCTGGGCCATGCATACTTTCTGTGACTCATCCTCATCCTTACACAGCCCAGAGTAGATTATTCTAGATCTTGGGAAGACTTCACTTTTCTTTCTCTTTTAGAGGAAGCCAGCGGTGTCCTGCCAATGATTTCTCTCTGTTGTTACAAATGTGGGTAACTCCAGCGAAGTTCATGGCATCTGTACTTCTACTCAAGAGGAAAAAGCAAAAGTCAAGACACAGATAAGTAGTTGGCTTTCTTCTGGGGGAAAGTTTCCTTTCAGATTGGAAAAAGCCTTTGCACGTAAAGAGAGCAAGCGACATTAGTAAGCACCTCTCGATCGCCTCCTCCTGCAAAGCCAGCCCATAAAAGGGGAGAGCACCCACGCAAAGCAGGGAACAAGGTTTAGAGAAGTAACAGCAACTACCCGAGTCACATGACTTTTCAATGATGGGGTGACAGTTAGCCTTTATATCACAGAGTGACAGTCATCTCCAGGGACCGTCTTCCCTGTCCCCACAGCCATCCCAGGAGCAGAGCCTCTTGGCTGTAGTTTTAAGCTGTGGTCCTGCTCTCTGGCCATGCTCTAGGTCCCAGGTGTGCACAGATGGACAGTCTCAGGGAAGTAAGGCATGCAGAGGAACAGAGGAGGAATGCCCTCCAGTCTGCTGTCCTTATCCCCAGCTACTAAGTTCCCATTGCTAAGCAAATCAATAACCCCCTTCTCCCACCCAAGGCAGAGAGACCGAATTCCACTCACTCTGGCAACCTCCCAGTTATCATTTAATGTTCTAGCTTCAACTCATTTCATGCACAAATGATTAGCAATAATAAAATAATGATTATTACATAAAGCCAATCCTGAGTCAGCATTTCCAACAACGATGACCAATTAATTTACTCATTCTTGCTTCTTGATCCTCACTTCTTTCTTCTGGCTTAATTTCCTTTCTTTCTGAAGTCTTTCCAATAGTGATTCTCTCAGTGAAGACCTGTGGAGAGAATTCTCCTTGCCTTTCAATACCTGGAGACCGGCTTTTTGAATCTACTAGAAGTTATGTCAGTCATGAGTAACAGAGTGTCCCTCAAAACAGTGACTTAAATCATTGGGTTTTATTTTGCTCATTCAATAGCAAAATTGGAAACAGACAGACATGACTTCTATGATAACTGCACAATACACAAGAGACCTGTTTCCTTTTCAATGGCCTCAAAGCTTCTTCATGCTCACAATCTGGTGGCTGGAGCTCCAGCCTTCTCTTTTAAGTTCCATGCAGAATCAATAGGAAAGATCAGAAGCAAACCTTACATTTTGCTGACTTTGACATTTCCAGGAAAATTTTGTTAGCATTTATTGACTATTGTTTTCACTTTTATATACATCACAGCCGCAGTAACTTCAAAAATTACTTTGTTACAATTCCGTGTTCTTTCCTGCTTGATTTTCTTATAGAGAAGTTTGAATGTTTATATTTTTAAATCTATCTTTTATATTTTCCCATCTCTTAATTCTTCTGAAAATATGTACTTTAGCATTCCTCCATTTCCAAATTTGCTCATTTTCTGTGTCAAGCCTACTGTTACTCAGTTATTGAAATTCCAAATAACATCTATCAAAGATTATGTTTTTAAATCTAGGTTCTTTAATTGGCTGTTTTCCTTTGCCATTTGCTTGATGATGGCATTCTATCAAACCTTTGCACTTGTTCAATATCCTTACTGTATGTGGCTTTCGGACTCCCCTGCTTTGCATGATTCAGTCGGTCTAAGTTTTCCCATCTTCTGCTTGTGGCTCCTGTGCTGACATTTTCATGCTCATGGCCATTTCTGACTGGCTTCTGTGGACACCCTCTTCCCAGTGCGTTCTGAAGCAGGGAGCTATCCTCTGGGACAGATTTGAGTTTTCCTCCACCTAGGCTGGGCAGAGTTCACTGCCTTGAATCAGTTCGGGGGAACTTTGACGTAGGATTCCGTCCTTCCTGGGTCGTTCTGTTTCAATTCCTCCATTCACTGTGGCTCTAAGTGGGTGTCAAGCTTCTGGAGAATGGGGTAAGATATTCTGGCCCCAGTTCACAGAGGGCAACATGCAGCCGACTTCTCAGCTCACGCTTGTTACACTCGTGTCACCCATGCTGACACCAAGAGGTGGAGCAGTGGGTTCCCCTTGTCTGGCTCACATGCCCTCGCTGCAACCAAACACAGGGAACTCTGGGTTTCCTCTCCATCACTGGCTCCTGCATAGTTTCTTTCTTGCTTTGGAGCTTAGTTAAATGTCATTTGATAATTTATATATGTCATCTTGTATTTCTGAGTATTCGTAGCAGAGAGAGGGGTATTAACATGTGCTCCCTAAGCCATTTTGCATTGAAATGGGAGGTTTTAGGCTGGTGGGAGAGTTTTTAAGAGGAGTTGAGAGACACTATTTTGCTCATGGCTGCTGCCTGGTTTTGGAAGATGTACTTAAAGGTATCACTGCTTGTGTGGCGTGCACTTGTCTGAAGACTGAAGTGCAGAGATGGAGATGAATGGAGCCTGTGTTGGAAGAGACCCTGCTGGGCTCCCAACAGTTTGCCAACTTCTCTTTCCAGTCCCTTGTATGGCTGTGCTGTACCTTCTTCCTGACTCCATGCTTTCATCCTCTGTCCTCCATGCCTGGGTGCGTGCAGAGGTTCATGGAAGTTGGTCCCTACACTGCAATCAGAAGAGTGCTCACCAAAATGTGTAAGTCAAATGCAGGCTCTCCAAAAGCCCAATTCAAACATTCTCCTTTTTTTTTTTTTTTGGTACTGGGGATTGAACTCAGGGGCACTCGACCACTGAGCCACATCCCCAGCCCTATTTTGTGTTTTATGTAGAGACAGGATCTCACTGAGTTGCTCAGCGCCTTGCCATTGCTGAGGCTGCCTTTGAACTCGCGATTCTCTTGTCTCAGCCTTCCCAAGTTCTGGGGTTATAGGCGTGCATCACCCCGCCCGCCTAAACCTTCTCCTTGACAATGCTGGGGATGGAACCCAGGGCCACACATATGCTAAGCAAATGCTCTACCATAGAATGGCAGAGTCCACCTGAGCCTGTTATTCGAACTTTCAAACTCTCAGATGGGTGCTTTGTTAATATTTGGGGTATTTGGAAGGGTAAACGTTTTGATAATGCAAAAAGAGTTCAGTTGGCTAGTGATCCTGAGAAGTGCCTGCAGGACAATGGGGAAATGGGTTGGAGGAGTTGCTCACAAGCAACCCACCCTGGGGCCAGCAGGGGCTGCGTCCGCCCATATCACCCCATAAGGGGAGTGAGGCCATAGGTGTTGATTGATGCAAGGTGGTTCCATATGGGTTAAGTGTCATTCCAGGGGCTTTCCCAGGTCGTTCTGCCTGAAAGTAGGTAGTCACAGAGGAGCAAGCCTGCCGTGTGCTGGCCTGCTGGAGACCAGAGATACGGTAGGACTTCACCCCGTCACTGTTCCTCACCTGCCATAAGTGGAAAACAGAAATTTGCACAGAGTGTGTGAGTCCTGGCAACATCTTGCCCCTACCATCTCCCCTGTCCCAGATCTCTCCCTAAGGATTCCAACATATCCTAGCCTCACAGGCGAGCCTTCCGGGCTTGCATGCATTCAACAAATGACTGGATTGGCTTTATTAACTGATTAGCTTTACCACATATGCCGTGGAGATGACTGCAAATTCCTCTTGAATATTGCACAAGATATTGGTCCTCATCAAGCTTACGGCTTAAGGGTAAAGAGTGGAGCCAGTAACACAGACTGAAACCAGGCAAAGGTGCTTTATTGCATCAGAGGGATGCAGGGACACGTAAAAGCCAGCGAAGTCTTTCCTGTGGAAGTGACCTTACGATGTGGCTCATTGCATGAGTTGGATGAAGCAGGGGGGCAGAATGGAAGGCCATGACTGATGGAGTCAAGGTCACTGGGCAGATGATCTGCCAAATTCTTGAATCCAGATGGTTAATATAATCATGCACATACAAAATCATCCCTAAAATAGGCAACTTTGGCAGGTGGCATTTTCCTGTGCTGACCCTGAATGGCAGGTTCCTCCTCGTAAGGGCCTTAAGGATGCATGAGCAGTCAGCGTTACTTCCTTGTACTCCTGGGCCCAGGAGTGTCACTAAACATTCCTCTTCTGCAGAAACTTCTCTGGAAGAGCATGGCTGCTTACTTTAGCTGTAGTCAGATAAGGTCTCCTCTGAATGCTGTTCTCCAATATGGACTCACCTTAGAGAGTGGAGAAAAATTATGTAAGAGTTTTCTTGTTGTACTCCCCTCTTTGCCTCCCACCCTCCCTTCTTTCCTCTTCTTTCTCTCTCTCGCTCGCTCTCCTTCTTCTCTCTCTCTCCCTCTCCTTTTAGCCCTTTCCTTCCTCCGTCTTCTGTCCCAGTTACGACTGTTCAGTAACGTAACTGTTGTTGTCTTTAATGAACACATGAGTACCTGTCCGTCTAAATATCTGTCACCCTTCAGCACTGCCGTTTGGAGATGCTACAGATTCTTGAAATAGTCTGCCTTCTCAGATTTTGTTTGTTTGTTGAAATAGCAGAGTGGCAAACCAGGAATTTCTGAACGAAGCTTTGGGTTTGAGGACTGTCACGGGTGAAAATGAAACCCATCAAGCCAAGACATTGCCTGCTGGAGCCCCCATTTCCATCTGTTAAAAAAAATAGACATCATGTGCTTATCAGAGAAGGTGTGTGGATTAAATACACCACAATGTTTGAAGATGCTTGTTATTGGCATTGGTAAACGCCAAGGTGTAGTTGAATGCAAAGTAAAATGTTGTGAGGAGATTACCGAATAATTCCAAAACTTCAATTTATTAAAAAATGCAAGAACTGTCACTCAAAACAAAACCTTGTAGAGAGAAGGGTCATGCAGATCAACTCGGACAAGCAGCTCTGCTGAGTCGGGGCAGTGATGGCTCAGTCTCCTTGGAACACGCAGCCCCTCGGGACAGACTCTCACCCTCATGAGGGAACCACTGGCTCAGAGGGGGGCCTTTGCCTCTTCTAGTTCCACCCGCCTAAGAGACTGGACTCCGAGAGCACTTGCAGAGCCCCAGTCTCTCACATCTGGGGAATGGGCTTCAGGTTTCGCTCCAAGTGTCATGGATGCTGGACCATCTGACCATCCATGTGGACTGAGCCTGTAAGCCCCTGTGGGTTGCACCCTTGATGCTCATGCTCCTGCAATTCCCAAATCAAGCTTGCGGTAGCCACAACACATCTGACTTTGATGAACTATAACCAAAAATTTGCACATGTGCATGCGCACGGATTTCATTATATCCTCCATGTCTTCTAACATAACTCAGTGGAGATGTCCTCCTGCTGGAAGGACCTCCAACTCCCTTCTTCTAAAGAGTTAGTCTGTCGTCTTCAGACTCTTTTGTAAACCAGCCTCTTTCCTCCAGTGGACATCAAGCTCCTTGGGAACAAGAACCTGCTTGAGTTGATCTCAGTCTGGACTCGTGCCTGGTGTGACCCGGAGGCTCATGACTAACCTGTTGAAATGGTCTGGAGCCTCTGGGCTGCACCAAGCTTTTCAGGCTAGTTGCTTCTTCTCAGGGAGAGAAACCAGCATCCACCTCATCTCTTCCATGGCCTTTATTGTTCTTTCCAGCATTCTGCCCAAGAACTAGTGTGATTAGCCATGTGACTGACAGGTTGAGAAGCACTGGCCATGTCCACTCTGACATCACTTGAAGGTTGGTGACTACTCCTGCAGCTTCCATGGAAGTGAGCCCATGGTCTGGGGGAGAATGTGGCTATTGGGGTGAGGCCCCAGCTCTTCCTGATTCAAAAGAAAGTTACTATGAAAGCCTAGTATAGGAACCATAAATGAACAGGACACTTGTCCTTGAAATGGGTCCATGCATGGGGGCGGGGAGGGTGGAAGTGGGTGGTGCTCACTGGCCTTGCCCCACCTTGTAGCACCACCACTGGTTGGTAGCCATTTTGAGAGGCACCCAATGTGTGAAAATGATGGTTTAAAGGAGGGTAGTTTGGCAGAACCAAATCAAAGTAATGCTTCCAAGGCTTTTTCCAGCTCTAGTATTTCATAAGACTTTGGATTAAATCTAAGGTTGTTTATTTCTCCTTTTGGAGTCACTCCTCCTAGAGACCTTCCTGGACACCCAGACAGTAGCTATGGCTTCTGGGAGGCAGATCTTATTAACTCGGGTGCCCGTGCAGCCTTAGCCTCAAGGGCAAATGGAAAGGCAGCTCCACCAGGATATGAGCACCACCGGGGTGCACACTGCTGGCTCCCATCCTAGGTACTCACACATAGATACTAAACACATGGACAAAGAAACACCAGTTGGACCATAGCTGTAGCCCTGGCTTTGTCTCTGAGCTCTGGTTTTCTTCCCTGTAGACTGAAGATGACGATACCTTCTTCATGGGATTTGCTAGGAGGATTTGCAGATGACGCATCTACACAACTTGTGGCTCACGGTAGACTCACAATAAGCAGAGGTGTCATCATCCTGATTAGCAGACTAGTCATCTTGACACATCAGTTGGGTCCAGTTTAATAAGCCATGAGCTTATGAGTAGGTAGGAAGGGACTGCCCAAGGTCCAGCCTACACAGAGCAGGCTGAGGAAGGCTGGAATGGGGCCCAGTCAGAGCTTCTGGAAAGGAAGGGAGGCGTCTGCAGTGGAGATAGCCACTTTGGCCAGGTTCATCTGCCCTGTCGTCAGCATTAGGGGAGACACCAATGAGCACCACAGGTGCTCCACACACGTTTTCCCAGACCCTCACAATGCTTCCAAAGGAGCTAACTTGCCTCTGTGCTCCAGGTGAGGAAGGAGGGCCATGTGCATCCAGAGGAGGGCGCTCGCCCTGGAGCCCAGCCTTTGAGCTGCGTACTGGTCTTGGTGCTGGTGCTGCCCCTGTGGACAGATTCACCCTGCTTCCCTGGTCGCTGTGGAGCAAGAGACTCACTGTGATGCTCTGGGTGTGGAACACGGCACTGAATAGACTCCATGTCTGTGGATGCTGAGTAAACCCTCATTCCTCCCCCTCTGGGACCCCTTCTGCCATCTCTGTTCTTGCTGGCATAAGAACCACTTATTCCTGTGATAAGTGATGAGAACATTAATTTCTTTGCATGGACAGGTGTCCATGTCACTGGTGAAGAACAGCACCACGTCGAACACACATCCACCATGGGAACTGGACGGACACTCCATTCCAGCCTGTCATTAAACAGAGGTGCAGTAGTGGATAATTACGTGAGAGTGCCCTGCAAGCCACACAACACAGGCCCCAAGATATGCTCAGGGCACTCTAAATAGTGGTGGTTTATGTGACTACCATCACCGTCTTCAAATCACCCTTCACAGCCTGATGAACATGCCTTTAATCCACAAAGGATGCTGCAGGGAAGAGACAATGTCAAGTCTCTGCATAGGGACAAAGAAACTGGGGCTTTGAGAAGGGGCTGGGCATAACAGGTCCAGGGAGAAAAAGCTGGCACAAGTGGAGCTGGGATTTGGTCCCAGTAACCAATAGCTGGTCCAGAGCTCCAAAGTCCTCCCTCTCACTGGATGGTAATCACTGGAGACACCATTCTTCTTGTAACATACTTTCAACTTCATAATGAGGCTAGAGGTACAGGAATAGGAGGGAAAGATATAGCAAGATTCTATTTACATGTAATGTGCAAAAAAAAAGGCAAACACGAAACAGAGTATTAAGACAATGTTTTCCTCTAGACTGGAAAATAACAATGTAGGAGCTTCCAATGCTAAAGCTGGGGCTTATTTTGCTACCTCCACATATCAAGGAAACAGTATCTGGGAAAATTTGCTCTGATATCTTTTATTGTATATATATGTAGCAGGAGGTCATTTTCTTTGGGTAGACTAAGACAGACTGGGGGGGATGGGTCTGGATAATTGTGTGCATTTGTACTGTATTTGTATTCTGAGCTTAAATATCCATAAAGTCTCTTAGGTCTACATAGTAGTTATTTTATTGAACATCTATGATGTGTGTTCTGTTCAAAACACACTTCATACAAGGTTTCCTATCAATTCAGCATCTAGCAAGGGAAAGTTTGTAATGTGCACATTATGATGTCATAATCTTCCCTAAATTTTATTGTTATTTTTTTCTCTCAAAATATCTTCAACTTAGTGTTTTGTTCTTTGTTTTTTTGTTTGTTTGTTTTTGTTTTTTCCCTTTACAATTTGGTTTGGGGCTTCAGGGAAATGGAGTTTTGGCTACTGTTTTCCAAATGCCATGCCTTCTAATCTAAGGATACTGGACAAGAAAAAGAAATCACATCCTTGCGTCTCTCTGGCCATAGGTTTGTAGAGACAGCACGGGGGTGAGGACCAACCAGAGGAATCTGGTTTCAGTCAAGCCCAAAGGACCTCCCAACTGTGGGGCTCCTTGAATGTTGTCTGAGGTCTGCACATGGATGCTCTCATCCACCAGCTCCCAGGTCCAGCACAACATGTGCTCCTGGGAAAGCTCACCTTCTGCAAAATCACATGCTAGAAATAACAATCCTCCTGGCGGAAGTAGTACAGTGAGCTAGCAGCTCACAGAGTAGGCAGCTCTGGCAACGGACCCCTCAAGAATACAAAGATTCTAGTGCCATTTGAAAAAATATGTTAAATTTTAACAGATTAAAAAATATGCTATCATAACTACTATTTTTTACTAATTACCTACAAAGAAAGTTTCTGATGGAGAGGTTAAGGCTACTGGGTTGATTTCAGGGCAAGATGCATCAAGGTCAGGGAGAAACAGAAAATAAACACATCCAAGGAAGAGCATATGGGGAAACTGAGTCAAGCCAAAGACCAAGGGCATCTACATAGAACTGTTTTCACTCCAGCTCACTGGGATCCACTGGGCCAGTGCACTTTAAGCTGTCTAGCTGCCATTACTGGATTGTGCAAAATTTAATACACAGGGGAAACAAAATCACATACAAAGTGACCCTCTCCTGTGTGTTACACAGCCAGCTTCCCCGCTTCCTGGTGAGTTCAAGTCCATTCCTTCCTCAGGAACATGCCTCACAGCAGAACAGCAGTCTGTATCCCAATGAGACAGTTTTGGTGCAGGAGGTAAGAAATGTAAAGAGTATGGCGCTTAGTAGGGCCGTCATGATTGCTGGCTGTCCCTCATGCTCCATCTTTACTAGTTTTAGGAGAAGCTGTGGATGCTGCTTTGTAATGATGAGTGGTCTGACGCCTAGTTTGCCCATTTCCCAGGCATATTGCTCCTTTTATTATTTTGAGACTATCTATTAATCTGCACAGAGAGGGAAGGACAAGCAACGTGCTGGGCCCTTGGGGAAGCTTGGAGAAGCTAGTGTGCCTATAGAGACTTGTCCAGAGCGAGAGGATGAGTCAAAGGGAGCCTGCAAACACAAACTTTCAAGTGTACATCTCATTCAAATAGCATCTTATTTTTTGGAAAAGTGAATTTAGGTCCTGTTGATTGATTCCCCAGTATTTGGCAAGATCATAAATAGAACTTCTGTTAGACATGACCAGAGGCTGAACACAAGGTAAATAAAATATTAACCTAATTAAAGAGGATCTTTACTATCTTGATGAGGCTTGTGAGGCCTGGTGCATAAGTAACACACTCAAATAGTCATCCTGAGCACAGTTGTCACCGGTACCCACGCTCCACGGACTGTGTGGATACAGAGGCTATCCACTGCAGAGGCAGCCGAGAGAGGGGTGGAGGGATTTGAAATCCTGTCACAGAAGCATCAGTTGAAGGTGAGGCCTCATTTATCCCTGAGAAGGTAAACTCTGGGGCACATTTATGTTCGACCATCTCATTTGTCTTACAAGTCCTTGAAGGTTAACTTTGAGCCACAGAGAGAGGTATAGGAAGGAAAGAGCTCAGACTAACAAAGAACCCTGATGGGGGAGTGTGCTCCAGAAGGCTGCATTGCCAGAAGTGAGTTCGCTCCCTCCAGAGGCATTTAAACAGAGGGGAAGGCCACTTTGTGCAAAGTTGACCTTGCTGTCGTGCATCCCTGCAGGACGCACGTATGTGGTGTGTTCTCAAACGTTGAAGGAGCTGAGAAGGGACAGGAGAAGTGGCTGGGAGCTGGGACCTGGCAGGGGCTGTGTGGGAGAAGCTGCAGGACAGGCCCGGAGCAGGTGGAGCTGGAAATGTGGCTCTGGATGCCTCTGGCCTTTGAAGACCAGCTGGTGCTCCGTTTAGGCCGTGTCAGATTTCCCAGCATCCCGAGTGCAGGCAGGCTAAATGAAAGCTGCGCCTCCTGCATTCCGGTGAGAGAAATCTGCTTCCTAGAGGGAAAGGCGAGGGGTTCCGTGCAGGGAGGCTGCACGCACCATCCCCGTCCCTTCTCCACATCACAGATCCTGTGCTAATACGAACAATGGGAGGTCGGCCCGCTGCTAATTGTTCTGGGAGAAGAAACAGTGATGATCACACGGGTGTGCAGGCCCACCAGAGACATAATAAACACCGTCTAAAATATCACCCGCTCCGTGCAGGCTGATTTGCAATTGTAAATCCATTAGTGGCGTGCATGAATACTAAGAGCTCCGGAATGCCAGGCTGTGAACTTGCCAAGGAAGTTGATGTGCTTTTCTGCAAAGAAGCACATACCCTGTGGAAAATTATTTTTTTTCCTGTGCAATTAGGTCTATCTCTCCATTTAAATCATGTTTAATAATCTCCTGACCAGTAGTATATTTTTAAGTGTGAATAATAAAACCCCTATGTTTATATTAAACATGAACCTTTAGTGTGGAAAAAAAACAACTGCCTTTGTAAACTTGAAACACACCCTCCCATCCCCTAAAGAATGGCTACAAACTCAAGAGTCCATGCTTCCTGGTGATCCAATAGAGCTCAGTCTTCAAAGAAGGAGACAGACTTTGTTGAGCCTTACAGAGCAGGAGTCTATCAGTGACAGTCCCTGGGCCAAGTCCAGCCCATTGCCTTTATAAATAAAGTTTTATTGGATACAATTGTATCTACTCGGTTGGGTGCTGTCTACAGCTGCTTTCACATTGTAACAATGGAATTTAATAGTAACGACAGATTCGGTGCGGCCCATAGAGTCTAGGTGTTCTAGTTGGCCTTTCAAAAGTTCTGGAGCTCTGGGCCTGGAGCCTCAAGTCAGCAGAGATCCTTCTCCATTGCAGGCTACTCCTCCACTAGAGACAAAACAGGCTGCATTGTGGGCCCTCTCCAGTGTGGTGCTGATGCTGAAGCTCAGAGCCACCGGGGATTGGCAGTGTTAGGGCTGCTGAGGCTGGCTCAGGCCAGTGAATTCTGCTTGGGTGTTGACAGCAGTTTCCAACTTACACAAGCCGGGATAACTTCCACAAGAGAAGATGGGGTGCATCATGAGCACATTGACACTGGGGTGCTAGGACCAGACCTCGGTAGTCACTGTTCTCTCAGACCTGCTGCTCACTCTGGCCTCATGGAGCTCTCTGTCCCCGAAGGCAGGACTCTGAGGCCATCCTGCAATTTTTCCCTATCTGCTGGCTTCCTCTCTGAGAGACCAGGGCCAGAGAAAGGGAGGGGGAGGCAGGTGAAAGGGACTCCTCCTTGTATGTCTCTTCCTTTCCCTCTTCATCTCAGGCAGCAGCTTGGATTACAGGTGCTCAACTTACAATAAGGCTACCTCCATAGCAGCCCATTGTATGCTAAATATCTTAGGCATAAGTGCATCTCACCTGCTGAATGACAGAATGCCAAACTCAGCAACATGGTGCACTTTAGGGTGCTGGTGGCTTCCTCTTGTGATCTGGGAGCTGGGGCTCACTGCCTCTGTGTAGAGCATAGTAGTAGCTCAGGAAAAGACACAAATTAAAAATTGGAAGTAAGGTCCAGCCATGATGGCACATGCTTATAATTCCAGAGGCTCAAGAGGCTGAGGCAGGAGGATCATGAGTTCAGTGCCAGCCTCAGCAAAAGTGAGGTGCTAAGTAACTCAGTGAGACCCTGTCTCTAAATAAAAAATACAAAATAGGGCTGGGGATGTGGCTCAGTGGTCGAGTGCCCCTGAGTTAAATCCCCAGTACTTCCCCTCAAAATTGGAAGTAAGTTTCCTACTGAATGCATATGGCTTTCATATCACTGTAAAATTGAAGGATCATAAATGGAAGGAATCATTCTAAGTCAGGGGTTATCTGTACTTCCAATAGATTAAGCATTTTTTCCCCCCTAGAAATAACAGAGCCAGGAGTCAAACTTGGCAGCCATTGTTTTTGAGGGCCCTGCTCTGGGCCATACCTGGGTATCTCTCAGAGAGTAAGTACCTTAAGGTTGCATCCCCCACACAAGCACCTGAGCAAGATGGGGTGAGGAGAATCCTTTGGTAAAATGACCATGGAGTGAGGGAAGGAAGCAAACTAGTGCAGCGTGCAGTTTGGGAAAGAGCGGAGGTCAAGGCAGTCCAGAGAAGCTTCTGGAACAAGGCTAACGTGGTACTTGCACTGAGACACATTGTGCTAACTGCTCCCCTTTCGCTGTAGCCTTCTTGGCACAATTATCTTAAATGAGTGATTGTCAGTGGAGTCTTGGGAGGGGACAGTTTTGCCCCCAGCCATGTGACCACATCTGGGGACATCTTTAGTTGTCACAATTGAGTGGGAAAATGCTACTGGCATTAGTAGGTGAAGACCAGGGGGCTCACTAAACATCCTTGAATGCAGTGGCCTTTATAGCAAGGGATCCGGCACGTTTGGATCCCAAATGTCAGTTGTGCTGAGATTGAGATACTTTCCAATTAAGTGTATTTAAATGACAACATAGAGTAAACTGTGACCCTGAAAGATTAATAAGAATAAAGGTCTTGGTGAATCCAAGGAAATGCATCACTATAGAAGATATATTTTGTCTGTAATTTCCATGGTCTGCCAGAGTCCTGCTTCTCACACATATGTAAATTACTTGAATGCCCTCTTTTTCGGTAACTTCATGTGGCTAACCACATTTCACTGCAATTTCTATACCAGTTTACCTAGGAAAATGTATTCCAGACACATCAAAAGAAGCTGAATAAGAAATATCATGTGTACCCTTTTTTACTTTTAAAGTCAGATTGCAATGCATTAGAAATAGATATAACACTTTAGACTTTTCTTTTTTGGTCAAATCATGTTTGATTTGGTTAATCTCAGTTGAACAGGAGTTTAACACCAGGTCTTTTAAGTGAGATCATTCCTATATTAATGAGATCCAGACTGATTCAAGTTAAAAAAAAATGATTAAAAAAGTAAAATGTCCCCTTGCTGTTATTCAAATGAATGGAAGCAAAGAGGTGGTATTTTTGAAGCTTATTCTCTCTCTCTCCCTCCCCCTTTTTTTTCCAGCCTAATTGACTTGGATCTGGCTCATCCTGAGTAGGTTGTGTTTTCTTATTGTAACAGCCTTTCCCCAGCAAAATCATTCCCCTCACTAATGAGCTCCATCCTCCTATGATGGGGACCGAATTTTAAAAACACCCACTGTTCTCGCCCGTTCATTTGAATGGCACCAAAGGGGCACCTTTTCCATTGCTCCTATCAGAAGGATGGGGCTGAGCTCATTAATAGAGCCGATGTTACTCCAAAGCACCCTCAGTATCGAGCCCTAACCTAGATTGGGACTTGGCAGAGGCAGAGCCCCTGACTTTGCCTCCTCCTGAGCTGTGGCTGCACCCATTGCATGGTCACTGAGGACTTGTCCAACAAGCCCCTGATCAGTAGGAGCCACCCGTGCCCCTACTCGCAAGCCTGAAAACCCTCCATTATAAAACACTTTCCCTGAATGATTTTTCATCTCTGTAAAGCCCCATGTTCCAGGTGGTCATCACAGACTGACCCTTGAAACGCAAGGCTCTCCCACCAACCATGCTGAGTCTTGGGGATAAGGTCACCTGCTAAGGGACTCGCCCAGCTCTGCCCTCATCAGGCCTAGTCTCTGTTTTCATCTTCTGGAGCTCAATTTCTGTTTCTTCACCCTCCAGCTCATTCACAGATTCCCTTCTCTGGACTGCTGTCCTGTGGGTGGGTAGTAAGTGCCGGAGTAGACACAAGGCCTGGGTCACTCAGGGCCTGACACGTATGGGTTGGTGCCTCTCCACTCCCTGCATCTTTCAGATGTGCTGATACCCAGGAGGAAGCAGGGCCTAGTGGCTCCTGTGTGGGATCTAACATGTCAGGATTTGATTCCAAGTCTTAGCGCTCAGGCTTTGGGTAACTGCCTTAGGTTGGGAGAGGAGTCTCCACAAGTCTCCCAGGTGTTGGCACTTCTCATGAGCAAGGCACTAGCTGCTCTTTGTTCCAGACTGTCTGTCTAAGGATGTTCACAGCCTTGGGAGACAGACAGTCTCTCCCTCCAGATGAAAGTCTAGCAGGCCCACTGCCTATTAGTACAGATTTGGGTTCTCTTGGCTTAGGGCTCCTCTCTTGTAATACAACCTTCTCCACATGCAAGTGCCACCTGGCCTTCTTAGTGTCACCCATGGGAGCTGGAGTTCAGGGAGCAGGTGCAAGGATTGCTGGTGCTGTGGCTATGGCTGCACTGTGATTCAGACCTGTCCTTTGTCTCCGACCCAGGAAGCTCACAACTTCTACCAGCTCCCACAGAGCTGTGCTGGCTGGCTCACTTGTTCCTCTGTACGGAACTCAAAGCCTCAGGTGCTTACCCAGTTCTCTCTCTTTTTTGGTACCGGGGATTGAATCCAGGGGTACTCACTAGACCACTGAGCCACATCCCCAGCCCTATTTTGTGTTTTATGTAGAGACAGGGTCTCACTGAGTTGCTTAGCGCCTCGCCATTGCTGAGGCTGGCTTTGAACTCGTGATCCTCCTGTCTCAGCCTCCCAAAGTGCTGGGATTACTGGTGTGCACCACCGCACCTGGCTGCTACCCAATTTTGACCACCCTAATGCCTTGGTTGGTTTTCTTACATACTAAGTGGGAGAATAATACAAATACTGCCATAATCTGAATGCTTATGTCTGCTCGAAAATCCTGTGTTGAAATCCTAACTCCTGTGATGGCATTGGGAGGTAGAGCTCATGGGGGGTCAGTAGGTCACGGGGTGGAGCCCTCCTGAATGGAACTGGTGTCTGTACTAAAGAGGCTCCTGAGAGCCCCTGCACCCTTCTGCCAGGTGAGGACACGGTTAGAAGGTGTCATCTCTAGTAAGAAAATGAGCCCTTGCTAGACATGGAACCTGCCAGCACTCCGGTCTCAGACTTGCCAGTCTCTAGAACAATGAGAAACAAATTTCTGTTGCTGATATTATTCTGTTCTAGCAACCCTAAACGCCAAGTGTCTCTCTGACGTGGCAGTTGTCAAGATTCGATACAATCTTCAGTGCTGATGATAAAGTGACTGAAGAGCTGTAGGTATTCAGTCCATACCGGCTGCTCCCCTCTCGTCACCTCTCTCTCTCACCTCAGTCTCATTGTGAACTGATCAGAGGGGTTTAAAGACCATTTGTAACAAGAGGGACCACTGACCCTAGCAAATAATCTTTCTGCTATCAAGTCTGATAATAATAGAGATAATGAGATAAAAATAGAAAAAAATTCTAATTGAATCACTAATTGGAAAGAGATTGGTGAGTTTTCTTCTGATTTGAGTCACCATCTGTAGTAACTGCAGTGAATTGTCTTATTTTGTCATAGTCCCTTGCTATGGGTGGGAAGTTACTCAGTGCATCCTTATTGATAAGGTAGAGCATGAGTCTGAATTTAATTTGTGTGATAACACCTCAGAGAAACATGCACCTTTGCCACTTTATCAAGGCACATTGAATGTCCCCAGCTATGTAGAGAGGCCCCAGGTCATTGACACATGCCACCTGCTCTGCTTAGGGTATTCTATACTGTTTCTTCTGAAATTTGTCTCTGTATTCTTACAGGTTCATTACTTTTGGCATTATGTATTGATAACCATTTCATTCTCAATAAAATTTTAATATACTTTAAAATTTTTTGATGAATTTAGATTTACAAAAGTTAAGATGACACAGATTCCAACATGCTCTGCCCTCAGATTCACCTACTACTAATCTCTTATACTAGCATGGTACATTAGTTATAGTTAACAATTAGTACCGATACCTAACTTAATTCAAGTCCAGGCTTCATTCAGATTTCCTTTGTTTTTACCTAATGCCCTTTTCCTACTCCAGAATTCCATCCAGGACATCTCCTTACCACTTTCCGTGGCCTGCCCTTTTAGAGTCCCCCTGGCTGTGACAGTTTCTACCATTTGGGTATGGTCAGGTATTTTGTTGTGTGTCCCTCATTCCGGTCAGTCTGATATTCTTTTGTGTATTGACTGGGGTGGTGAGATTTGGGGAGAAAGATCAGAGAAGGGAGTGCCATTACCCCACATGGCAGAAGGGTGCCCACACCTACACAGGCCCTTATACTGACATTGCCTTCCATGGTGCTGAGGCTGGTGCGTGGGGGCCCTCAGTCCTCCTTCCATGGCCAAGTTGCCCTTTTCCCTGTTTTGAAAAATGCACTCTTGGGAAGGAGAGTCTCTGCGGAGAGCCTCTACTGTGGAGTGAGCAGTTATGCTCCCACTACGTGCAGGTAGAATTCCACATAACTTACTTGGAATTTGCCTCCATGGGATATGTGTCTCTTCTACCTTGTTCACTTATTTACTCTGTTCATTTATTTTTATGAATATAATGTACAAATATGTATTTGATTGCTTAGATTGTTCCAGGTTTGGCCATCAAGAGAATTCAGACGCAACCCCTATGCCCTTCCAAATTCCCCCTTGTCGTGAGATTTTTTAAAAGCATGTTTTCTGGCATAACACGATATTCCAGGTTCATCTTGTGCGTTTCTTGTTTCAGCCCCATGTTTCCAGGGAACAGGTCAATTGTGAATACAATGTCAAATAGGCTTCCTGCTACTTTAACTGTTCTTCCTATTAAAATGACTATAATGCCCTAATTATTTTTGGAAATGAATAATTCATTTGTTGACAAGTGAATGAGATCTTTAACAAAAATTTGACATGAAATTGCACAAAAATGTAAAATAACAATTTGACTCATCAAATTTTGTGAACCAATACTAAACAAAGGGAGGCAGAATCATTCCAGTAGCATATTATGTAGTATTTACTCCAGGAATGCAAAGATCTTTTGTTATTAGAAAATGCATCACATTAGTAAATCCAAGAGACACACACTGAATGGTCATCTCTCATGTTGAAAAAAGTTGAAGTATGTCTTATTAAAAGCTGTCAACAAAGTTACTAATGAGAAGACTAGCAACTCAATTAAAAACATGCAGAAATTCTGACCGAATACTTTACCAAAGAAGATGCATAAATCACCAGGGAGAAGCAAAGTGACATCATTGAGATAATGCTGGACAGGTTAAAATCAGACTGACATACCACGTGTCCATGAGGCTGTGGAGAAACTGTGGTCTTACTTTTTGCTGATGAGAATGTACAGTAGTGCAATTGCTTTGGAAAACAGTTTGATAGTTTCATAAAGCATGTATCACATACCAACCATGTGACCCAGCATTGTACTCAGAGACATTTACCTAGGAGAAATGAAAACTATGTCGACCTCAAGACATGCAAAAATGTTCTTAGTGACTTCCTTTGCATAACCCCAAACTGGAAACAACCTGTCTGTCAAGAGGTGGAGGGATAAACAAATTGTGATATAGACATCAATGAAAAGCTACTCAGCAATTAAAGAAATAAACTACTGATGGTCACAACACAACCACATGGGTTGATCTCAAACTTACTATGCTGAGGAAATGATATATTCTGGCTGGGGCTCCCTCCCCCAGCCAGAAAGGAGTACATGATTCTATTTACCCTAAATTCTATAAAGGTCAAATTACGCAACAGTGACAGGAAGAAATGACTAGCAGGAGAGAGGACAGAGAAGACAGTATTCCAAGGGGACTTGAGAAAGTATTTGGGAAGGAGGGATGTGTTCATTGTTTTATTTCAGTAATGCATCAGTAGCATACGCACATACCTAAATTCAGAGAATTTAAAATGATTTATAATGCTGCAATTTTCTCCTATGTGAATTTGACACTCATACATCTTCTTTGGTGAAGTGTTCAGTCAGAATTTTTGCTTGTTTTTAATTGAGTTGCTAGTCTTCTCATTATTAACTTTGTTGACAGCTGAAATTTAAATAAGTGCATTTTTATATACTAATTAGGTCTCCATAAACTTCCAAAATTTAAAACCCTTAATAATATGATAGATTCTTCTTCATTATGATTATATTAACATAGAGATATTATCTATAGATAATTATAGATGGTAATAGTGATATATAGAATAGATATCTATTCATATCTACCTTTACATATAAGATATAGATGGTTATCTTCAAACAGGGATACAAATGTAAACATTAACATGTAGAGAAGTATAGATATAGTGGAAGCAACTGGATATATTTTAGTAGAGACAGATTTACATGGAAATAAGTGCACACATTTATTCACCCAAGGAGTCAGCACCAGCTAGATTCAGAGACACTGGAGACGTGACATCAAATTCTGGAATTAGACAGATGTCCACCAACACCACCATTGTTAAATAATAATAATAATCATCATCATCATCATCATCATCATCATCACAATTGTTTGACAGTGTATTGGGTGATAATTAGAAGGCTAAAGAAAAAATGAAAGGTAAAAAATATTTCTGTTTCAGCAGAAGTATATAATTGATTATTAAAATATCTAAGAAATCCAGATTAAAAAATACCTTCAAATAAATAATTCTGTAAGGAAATTGTAGTAAGATAGTAAGCTTTAGATTTCATAAACATAAATCAATATGTATGACAATGAATATTCAGAACAGATAATGGAAGAAACACTTCCTATCAATACAGTACCCCCAAAAAAGATAAAATGACAGAACAAATTTAACAAGAAAGATGCAAAATGTTTCCAAGAAAACTCTAGAACATGATTGAAGAACACAAACAAGTACTCAAGAAGTGATTTTTAAAAATGCAGCTTGGTTGGAAGGAAAGCTCAGTGTAAAAAAGATACTGAGTCTCCTTTATTCTGCTGACATATTTAACAAGGTTCTAGTTTAAGAATGCTGGAAGTATTTTGTTTGATTTGCTTTTGGAACAAGACAAAGCTGATTCCAAAATTCATGTAAAAATAAATATGAAGACTGTTTCTCAGAAAGGAAAGAAAGAATAAGGACTGTTCCCACCAAACACTAAATTATATTTTGAAGAAAATTAAAAACAATGTTATTGATGCATCAGTGGCTAAACTGACTAAAGGAAGAGACTTGTAAGTCTGGAAGCAGGCACAGAAGGGCTCAGCAATTTAGCAGCATACACTGAAGTCGTAACTCAAGCCAGGGAGCAAAGCTTGGTTACTTCAGGAAATGGTGTTGGAACTTCTTTCTGTACAGTGATGCTGCAAAAGAGAAAAGTTGAATCCATACCTCACTCCATATCCCAGAAAAATACAAATGCACTGAAGATCTATACATGTAAATATGTGAGTATAAAGATGAACATCAGGACCACTTTTCTGCAATGTACTTCCTAAATCCCTACTGTGAGACTGGTAGGTAATGTACATCACAGTTACCCAAGCCAGAGTGTACATTGTCTTTGGTCATGACCAGAGACAAAAGTTAGAGATGAGAATCAATTCTAAAGGATGGGAATGTGGCTCAGTGGCAGAGAGTGTGCCTAGCATGTGCCAGGCCCTGGGCTCCAACCTGGGCTCCACCCCAGCACCACCCAAAGAAAGCACACTGACCTGTGGGTGAGGCACTTCGCAGGCTTATGGGAAGAGCCGCAAACACCAAGAGCTCCAGAACAGAAATGAGAAGACCTCGGAGAAGCTGGGAATCCTACAGGGTGACAAGAACTGCTCTACTGAAGAGAAGAGAATGAAAACACAACCCTTGGGAACATACAAAAGCTAGTGTCACATACCTCATCTCATGATGAGTCTGACTTCCTTGTGGACAATGAAAGATTTGGTTATTATTTTCCTAATGAGAATTTTCCCCCTATCAGAAGTAACATGAACAGGCACAGCATTTATTCCTGAGGAAACCAAGAGCCATGCTCCAAGCCCTGATCCATCACTCTACACTAGCACAAGGTCACCCTTCACTGCTGGTATCAGACCACGGAGGCCAAAGAGACATTTCTTCTATCCACAAACAGAAGAATCTTGCAAGCACTGGAATTGCCAGAGGGGGCATGGGCTACCTCTAGAAGTGAGGTGCTCTGTATGCCTGGAGGATTCTTATTAGAAGCCAGTGGAATTGTCTTAGAAAGGGAGTCAAAAAATTCATGAAGATGACAACCCTGGCCTGATGTATGGAGGAGGAGGAGCAGACCAACCCTAGCCCATCCAGCAGAGGAGGAGAACAAACATGCTACAGCTCCCCATCTACCAACAGGTAGCTGTCCTGGACTGCTTCCATCTAGAGACAATAGCCAGGACTGGGAAGACCATCACCAAGGTCCCGGAAGGCCTGGTTTCACCAAAGGTGAGGTATTGGTAACCTGCAGGGACACTAAAAGATTATAGGGTAGAAACTGGAATACCTCAGATTGGCTCTGCTAGACAGGATGACACATGAACAGCATGAAAAAACAAGGGAAGAAATGCCCCAAACAAACCAAGATGTTACAATAAAAGAATCCATGGACAGCACAGTAGATAAAATGTCATAGAAGGAGTTCAGAATGCACACAATTAAAATGATCTGTGAAGCACAGAATAATATGAGAGACCATTTACAGGCAACAATTGATCAATTTAACAAAGAGATTAGAAAGTAAATACAGGCAACAATTGATCACTCCAACAAAGAGAAAAGAGAGCAAATACAGGTAACAACAGATTACTTAACAAAGATTACTTCAAGAAAGAGACAAAGACTTTGAAAAAGAAAAAAAACAAAAAAACAAAAAAACCCCAGAAATTCTTGAAGAACACAATAAACCAAACAAAAAACAAAAAACAAAAACAAAAAACCCTCAACAGAAAACATCACCAACAGACTAGATCACCTGGAAGACAGAAGCCCAGACAATGAAGACAAAATATTCAATCTTGAAAATAAAGTTGAACACACAATGAAGATGGTAAAAAACCATGAAGAGCACGTCTAAGAATTATGGGATAAAATGAAAAAACCAAATCTAAGAATTATTAAGATAGAGGAAGGCATAGAGACATAAACCAAAGGAATGCATAATCTCTTCAATGGAATAATATCATAAAATTTCCCAAACATGAAGAATAAATTGGAAAATCAAATACAAGAGGCTTACAGGACACCAAATGTACAAAACTAAAATAGATCCATACCAAGGCATGTTATAATGAAAGTGCCTAGCATAGAGAATAAGGATAGAATTGTAAAAGCTGCAAGAGAAAGGTTTCAGATTTCATACATGGGAAAACCAATTTGGATCTCAACAGATTTCTTAACCCAGACCCTCAAAGCCAGGAGATCCTGAAACAACATGTACCAAGTTCTGAAAGAAAATGGATGCCAACCAAGAATCTTATATCCAGAAAAATTAAGCTTCAGATTTGATAACAAAATAAAAACCTTCCATGATAAACAAAAGTTAAAATAATTTACGATAAGAAAGCCTGCACTACAGAACACTCTCAGCAGAATATTCTATGAAGAGGAAATGAAAAACAACAATGAAAATCGGCAAAGGGAGAAACTACTCTAAAGGAAAAGCCAATCAAAGGAGAAACCAAATTAAGTTAAAAACCAAAAATAAACGCAAATGTCCAGGAATACAAACCACATTTCAATAATAACCCTGAATATTAATGGCCTAAACTCATCAATTAAAAGATAGAATGGCAGATTTGGATTAAAAAAAGACCCAGCAATATGTTACCTTCAAGAGACTCATTTCATAGAAAAAGAAATCCACAGAATAAAGGTGAAAGGATGGGAAAAAAACATACCACTCAAATGGACCACATAAACAAGCAGGGATTTCCATCCTCATATCAGATAAAGTAAACTTCAAACCAAAGACAATCAGAAAGATGAAGAAGGTCATTTCATACTGCTTAAGGAAATCATACATCAACAAGAAATAACAATCGTAAATACCTTTGCCCCGTTCAGTAGAGCATCCACATATATCAAACAAACCCTCTCAATTTTGAGAAGCAAATAACCACAACACAATAATACTGGCGACTTTAACACACCTGTCTCACCACTGGACAGATCTTCCAAACAAAAATTAAACAAAGAAACCATGGAATTTAGTAATACAATCAGTAATTTAGAAGTAACAGACATAAACAGAATATTTCATCCAACAAGTGAATATACTTTTTTCTCAGTAGCACGTGGATCCTTCTCTAAAATAGATCATATGTTATGCCACAAAGCAAGTCTTAGCAAAAACAAAAAAAAAAAAAAAATAGAGACACTACCCTGTATTCTATCAGACCATAATGGAATGAAATTATAAATCAATGATAAAATAAAAAATAAAAATGACTCCAATGCCATCAAAAGCTTACCAATGAAGAAAAGCCTGGGACCAGACGGATTCTCAGCTGAGTTCTATAAGACCTTCAAAAGAGAATTAATACCAATACTCCTCAAATTATTCCATGAAATAGAAAAGAAGAAAATTCTACAAATAGAGACTAAATAATATGCTTTTGAATGATGCATGGATAACAGAAAACATCAGGGAGGAGATTAAAAAAATCTTAGAGGTAAATGAGAACTCTGATACAACATATCAAAATCTCTAGGATACTATGAAGGCTGCTGTAAGTGGAAAGTTCATTGCATTGTGACAATTCAATAAAAGAATAAAAAGTCAACAAATAAATGACTTGACATTGCATCTCAAAGCTCTAGAAAAAGAAAAAAATCAGCACCAAAAGAAGCAGAAGACAGGAAATAATTAAAATCAGGGCTGAAATCAAAGAAATTGAAACAATTCAAAAAACTGACAAAACAAAAAGCTAGTTCTTTGAAAAAATAAATAAAATTGATAAACCCTTAGCCACCCAAACCAAAAGAAAGAGAGAGAAAACTCAAATTACTAAAATTCTTGATGAAAAAGGAAATTCACAACAGACACTATTGAAATACAGAAGATAATAAGAAACTGTTTTGTAAACTTATACTACAGTAAAATAGAAAATCCTGAAGACACCAAGAAATTTCTAGAGGCATATGATCTGCCCAAACTGAATCAGGAGGACATACACAACTTAAACAGATCAATTTCAAGCAAGGAAATTGAAGATGCCATCAAAAGCTTACCAGTGAAGAAAAGCCTGGGACCAGACAGATTCTCAGCTGAATTCTATAAGACCTTCATAAGAGAATTAATACCAATACTCTTCAAATTATTCCATGAAATAGAAAAGAGGAAAACCCTACCGAACTCATTCTATGAGGCTACTATCACCCTGATTCCAAAACCAGACAAAGACACATCAAAGAAAGAAAACTTCAAACCAATATCCCTGATAAACATAAATGCAAAAATTTTCAATAAAATTCTGGCAAATTGCATACAAAAGATACTTAAAAATTAGTACACCATGATCAAGAGGGTTTCATCCCAGAGATGCAAGGTTGTTTCAACATACAGAAATCAATAAACATAATTCATCACATCAATAGACTTAAAGACAATCGATGCTGAGAAAGCATTTGACAAAATACAGCACCTCTTCATGTTCAAAACACTAGAAAAACTAAGAGTAGTAGGAACATACCTTAACATTGTAAAAACCCCAAAAATCTATGCTAAACCCAACGCCAACATCACCCTAAATGGACAAAAATTGGAAGCATTGTCTCTAAAAATGGGAGCAAGACAGGAATGCTGTCTTTCACCACTGCTACTGAACATAGCTTTGAAACTCTAACCAGAGCAATTAGACACATGAAAGAAATTAAAGGGATATGAATAAGAAAAAAGAACTCAAACTAACATTATTTGCTGAAGACATGATACTATACCTAGAGGATCCAAAAATTCCACTAGAAACTAATAGAATTAATAAATAAGTTCAGTAAAATAGGAGGATATAAAATCAATACCCACAAATCTAATGCATTTCTATACATCAGTGATAAATCCTCTGAAAGAGAAATTAAGAAAACTACCATATTTGCAATAGCCTCAAAAAAAGTGCTTGGAAGCCGGGCGCGGTGGCTCACGCTTGTAATCCCAGCACTTAGGGAGGCTGAGACAGGAGAATCGCGAGTTCAAAGCCAGCCTCAGCAACGGCGAGGCGCTAAGCAGCTCAGTGAGACCCTGTCTCTACATAAAACACAAAATGGGGCTGGGGATGTGGCTCAGTGGTCGAGTGCCCCTGAGTTCAATCCCTGGTACCAAAAAAAAAAAATAAAAAATAAAAAAAAAAAAAAAGTGCTTGGGAATCAATTTAACAAAACAGGTGAAAAATCTCAATAATGAAAACTACAGGACACTAAAGAAAGAAATTGAAGAAGATCTTAAAAGATGGAAAGATCTCCCATGCTCTTGGATAGGCAGGATCAATATTGTCAAAATGGCTATACTACCCAAAGTGCTATACAGATTCAATGCCATTCCGATTAAAATCACAACATCATTCCTTACAGAAACAGAAAAGGCAATCGTGAAATTCATTTGGAAAAATAAGAGACCCAGAATAGCCAAAGAAATCCTTAGCAAAAAGAGTAAAGCAGGAGGCATCCCAATGCGAGACCTTAAACTATGCTACAAAGCTATAATCACAAAAACTGCATGGTATTGGCACCAAAAAAGACAGTGGACCAGTGGTACAGAATAGAAGACACAGAGACAAACCCACTTAAATACAGTTACCTTATACTAGACAAAGGCACCAAAAACACTGGAGAAAAATAACCCCTTCAACAAATGGTGCTGGGAAAACTGGAAATTCATATGCAGCAAAATAAAACTAAACCCCTATCTCTCACCATGCACAAAACTCAACTCAGAGTGGATCAAGGCCTTAGGAATTAGACCAAAGACCCTATGCTTAACAGAAGAAAAAATAGGCTCAAATCTTCATCATGTCGGATTAAGACCTTACTTCCTTAACAAGACTCCTATAGCACAAGAAGTAAAATCAAGAATCAATAATGGGATGGATTCAAACTAAAATGCTTCTTCTCAGCAAAAGAAATAATGAGGTGAAGAGAGAGCCTACATTTTGGGAGCAAATTTTTGCCACACACATCAGATTAAGCACTGATAGATAAAGGTCAGGATATATAAAGAACTAAAAAAGCTTAACACCAAAAAACAAACAACCCAATCAATAAATGGGCTAAGGAGCTGAACAGACACTTCTCAGAAGAAGATATACAATCAATCAACAAATATATGAAAAAATGTTCAACATATCTAGCAATTAGAGAAATGAAAATCAAAATTACTCTAAGATTTCCCATCTCATGCCCATCAGAATGGCAATTATCAAGAATACAAATAACAATAAGTGTTGGAGAGGATGTAAGGGAAAAGGTACACTCATATATTGCTGGTGGGACTGCAAATTGGTGCAACCAATCTGGAAAGCAATATGCAGATTCCTTAGAAAACTTGTAATGGAACCACCATTTGACCCAGCTATCCCACTCATCGGTCTATAACAAAAGGACTTTAAAAGAGCATACTACAGTGATGCAGCCACTTCAATGTTTATAGCAGCTTGATTCATAATAGCTAAACTGTGGAACCAACCTAGATGCCCTTCAATAGATGAATGGACAAAGAAACTGTGGTATAGCCAGGCATGGTGGTGCACACCTGTAATCTCAGTGGCTTGGGAGGCTGAGACAGGAGAATCACAAGTTCTAAGTTCTAACGGCGAGGCGCTAAGCAACTCAGTAAGACCCTGTCTCTAAATAAAATACAAAATAGGGCTGGGGATGAGGCTCAGTGGTCAAGTGCCCCTGAGTTCAATCTCTGGTACCAAAAAAAAAAAATCCTGTGGTATATATAGTCAATGGAATATTACTCAGAAGGATTAAAAGAGAATGAAATTATGGCATTTGCAGTTAAATGGATAGAGTTGGAGAATATTATGTTGTGAAGTAAGCCATTCCCAAAAAACCAAAGGCCAAATATTCTCTCTGATAAGTGGATGTTTATCCATAATGGTGGAGGGGGCATGGGAAGAAAGGACAGATTTTGGTCTAAGGGGCAGGCAAGGAAGGGGACATGGGGGCAGCAAATATGGTGGAATGAGATGGACAACCATGCTCTAGGTTCACGTATGACTACACGTACAGTGTGACTCTACATCATGGACAACCAGAGAAGTGAAAAGTTGTGCTCCATTTGTGTACAATGAATCAAAATGCGTTCTGCTATCATGTATGGCTAAGTAGAATATATAAATTTTTAAAAATCCATGAAGATAGTAGATTAGACCAAATAATATGTGATACCATTCCTAAGTTGGATCTATTAACCTTTGGCCAAACTCTGTCTTTCCCCTGCCCTTCCTTCAACCCTAAACATGGGAGGAGAGTAGAGGGATGTGTCCATGGACAGTTGAGGAGAGTGGAGGACCAAGTCCTTGGGGCATGGAGGACAGTGGAGAACTGTGGCCTTGGCTTCTTAATTCTCCAGAGGCTGAATTGCTTACTCCTTTCCTCCACTCTCCCAACCCCTGCAGGTGCGTTCCCTACTGTAGTGTTTGACCATACTTTAGAGAATAAGGTGTCTGTCGTCTGATCTTTCGAGCTCAATTATGAGACCTCACATTGCAGGGTCCTCCTCTATTGCAACTGGGATCTCCAGCACTCTGTGTGGAGGGCGGAGGAAGTCTCTCTCAGTAAATGCTCGTAGAGCTGGAGTGGGCTGCTTGGCTGAGCTGACACAGTGTAAACTAGCTCTTTCTCTTTTTAACATGCTTTTGGTTTTTTACTGAATGTTCTTCTCAAATCCACTTCTCAGAGCATATTCTATTCTGCCTATTCTATTATTTGGTAAACAATGTTTGTTTATGTTATTGTTTAACAAATCCACGTTTCTTCCTGTCTACAAAGAGAAAATGACAGAGAATCTGTACTTCTTCCCCTGGGAGAATTCTTTCAAACTGAAGTCAGTAGCCAATTGGTATTATTCATTAAGCAGAGGCAAATTACAGATCATGTTTCTTAGGTATTGATAAAAATAGTGATTAGCAATTGCTTGCTTAATAGAGAAGAAAAAGGTCTGGCCTGGGTCTAATGGGACTTGACAGGGTTGTTTTATTAATGTTCCTAATTGATTCTTGATTTAAGTGGCAGCCATCTTAGTTTAAAATATGGCCGCTAACAGGAATGGACCACCAGTAATAAAGACCTTTCAATTAACATGGCAGGTCCTTTCATGTACTAATCTGTCCTTGTTCAGGAAAAATTTTTTCAAACTACAATATTGATTTGAGCAGATCTACTTAAGACAGTCTGAAAAGGAAAAAGAACAAAGCAATTATCTCCTGTTCTAAGATCCCACTCCCATTCCTCCATGATGATACTCACATCCTTGGCCCCATTGATACCCTTACTGTGTTGTTCATACACCTATACAAAACAGAACAAAACAAGGCTCTTCAAAGTACATTATTTCAACATTCTGTATTTTAAAGAAGATTTTACCTGGGTAGCTAAAGACTTGAATTCAACCTCTGGGTATACCATATAGCTCAAATTCATTAAACATGCACACAATGTGAGTTATATAAGTGCTTTGCAAATGTTAGCTGAATGAATCCTCTTAACACAGCCATGATGCGAGTATATTTTCTCATCTCAGTTGTAGAGGAGACAGTTGAGGCTCAGAGAGGTTAAATAACTTGCCCAAGGTCACGCAACCAGGAAGCAATTGTGCTGGGATTCCTTCTCAGGAAGTCTGGCTCTAGAACCCACGCTTCTTACCATTGCAGGATTTTGCACCTTCTTTTTCACAAATGCTCTCCCATCATAACCTTGGAGGATAGGCCTCACCATGGTTCCATTTCACAGATGAGCAAAGTGGTATTGGGTGTTCCCGACTAGACATGAAATGATATCAGTTATAATCACTGAGATTTGACTGTGGCTAAAGAGCATTCATATTAATGCTACCTTTTGTATTCCAATCCCCAAAATAGAGCTTTTACTTTCTGATTATAAAGTGTTACTTTCTGATTATAAAGTGAATACATATTTAAGTCAAAAACTCAATTCATCTGGTAGTCTACAAACCAAAGGTATGACATTAGCATTCTGAACATATTTTAATTCTAAATATGTTTTTTTTGACATGTGCATTCATGTAAGTGAAATTATTCTATGTTTTAAAAACAGTTTTAAGACCTGTTGTGTGCCTTGAAAATGAGTCATTACACAGTTCTATCTGCCATTTCTGTGGCTGCGTGTAAGACCACTGAACAGGTATACCACTGTTTATTTAATCAAAATCTTTCAATAAACATTTATGTTACTACCTTATTTCCAATTATAGAAGCAGTCCCAGAGCCCTTGTGATTTTTAAAGCTTTGGGGAATTCGTGTTGTGTACATGGACACCTTTTTGAGAAAATCTCCATCGAGAAGAGCGCCACTAACACTAGTTGTGAAGAGGACAGAGATAAGTCTCCCACCAAGGCCTTCAGAGGACAAACATGATTCACTTATGCCTACAGATGACATTGGGCCTTCTTGTTGGACATAAGTTTGGCCTCTGGGCCCTGCAATAGGCGCAAATGAGAATTACTAACAGGGGGAGATGGAGCCGAAGCTAGATGTGATCAAGGTCACTCGGTCCCCACCACCAGGCCTCCCCCAGCTCTGTTTCCATATCCACCAGTCCCTGGGACTCGTCACTTGATGCAGCTCTGAGGACTAAACAATTCCCTTCACTTCAGCAAAGATAGCATTTGAACCTTGGACCCAAAGCCAGGAGGAGTTGTACTCCATCCCTGCCAGCTAACAAAGGTTGTCAAAATAATGTCCTCACAGGAGCCCATGTCATCATTGCCACTCACACCAGGAAACAGCATAGCCAGCATCTTAAATAAAATACTAGGCGATTACTATGCTAGACCCAATCTTTTTTATTAAAGGATCACAGAAGCACTGTCTTCTAATGAAGTCAGTGCACCTGTAGACCTTTAATATATCAAAAGAAAATCAGGTGATAAATTGAAGTAGATATATTTTTTCAGTAGAAAATAAAGAGATTTCCTATTTTGAATGCATTTGAAATGTGTATTCTGAATCTGTATGTCTCTTTCATTTTATCTTTGCACCCGTCTACTTAAATTATGCATTATATGTATACATATGTATGTGTGCAAGTGTGTGTGTATGTGTAGAGAGTTATTGAGAGAACGTGTTAGTATGCATTTGCTGGAAATGTGTATTAATGATGTAAATGTTATGTGTTTAAAATATCAAAAGGGGCAGGGCAGATTAGGTACTTGGGATGCTACTGTGGATACTCAGTCTTTGATCAAGTATAAGTTCTGAATTGACCACCTCTTAAAATAACAATACTGGCTTCCTATTTTGAAATTTTTCTTAGTTGAGCAGAGTTTCTATAAGTTTCCATGAGAGGATGAATAAATAAAATAGGAAAACTGCAAGAAGTCACTGAAACAAATTGAACAGCAGCTTGAAGTGGAACTTGGGCTGCATGCACTGTTGGGAAAGTCCCAAAGGAACAAAAAGAAACTATGACAAAGAAAGATGCTCAGAAGTCTACTCTACTGCTGGCCCTGGGAGATAGCTTGTCACCAGACGACTGCAGTGGCCAAAGCTGAGCAGTTTTCAAAGCGTCCGGACACATAAAGACATATGCACACACATACATAGGTGTTATACTTGGATGTATGTATTTGTGTGCAGGTGGATGGCTAGGTGGATGTTAAATGGATGGATGCAAATGTATATATTCTCCACGTTTTCGTAGCCATCTCTGTGTGAACTGAGATAGTTCATAGCAACAAACTAAAATTCAGATAATCCAAGAAAACTTCTTTCTAAATTTTTTTTCTTTTTATTTCTTCTTAACACTAAGATTGTACATAACATTAGGAATCATTCTGACATAATTATAAAAGCATGGAATATTTTGCTGTAATTTAGTCCCCAGTACTTCCCCTCTCCCTTCCCTTCCCCCTCTCCCCACTCCCCTGTTCCCTTCCCTGTACTCTACTGGTCTTTCTGCTATTTACTTGTAGTTTTGTTTTTTTAAGTTGGTGTCTTGTGGATGTGCATGGTAGTGAGATTCACTGTGGTGTATTCATATGTGTACATAGGAAAGTGACGTCAGATTCATTCCACTGTCTTTCCTTATGCATCCCCCCACCCTGCTGTTCATTCACCTTTGTCTACTCCACTGATCTGTCTTCTATTTTTTTTATCCCCGCAGCCTTATTTTGGATTAGGTACTACATACAAAGAACTCAAAAAACTTAACACAAAAGAAACCCCCAAATAACCCAGTCAATACATGGACAAAGAAACTAAACACACGCTTCTCAAAAGAAGAAATATAAATGGTCAACAAATATATAAAAAAAGTTGCTCAATATCACTAGTAATTAGGGAAACGGAAATTAAAACTACATTAAGATTTTATCTCATTCCAATCAGAATGGCAATTATCAAGAATACAAATAACAATACATGTTGTTGAGTATGTGGGAAAACATGTACACTCATACATTGTTGCTGGGACTGCAAATTAGTGCAACCACTCTAAAGCAGTATGGAGATTCCTCAACAAACTAGGAATGGAAGCACCATATGATCTAGCTATCCCTCTCCTGGGTATAACCAAAACATTTAAAATCAGCATACTATGGTGACACAGCCACATTAACATTTATGGGAGCGCAACTCACAAGAGCCAAGCTATAGAGCCAAGCTAGGTGTCCTTCAACAGATGAATGAATAAAGAAAATGTGGTACATATACACAATGGGGTATTACCAAGCCTTAAAGAAAAAAGGCATTGTGGCATTTGCTGGAAAACTAGAGAGTATTATACTAAATGAAATAAGCCAGTGCCAAAGAGTCAAAGGTCAAATTTCTTAACCAATTACACAGAACATGCACATTTTGAAACACTACAGTAATAACATGTATCCTTGGCTTTGTGTGATAAAAATATTTAGTAGCTATTGTTTTTAAAAAATTGTTAAGATATTTGTTACCTACAGCATAATTAAATGTTTGGGACTCGTATTTTTCTGTTTATTAATGTTTCCACAACCAAAGATGTGGAGTTGATAAACGTAGAACTCTTGGTAGCAAATTCTGTTTAAACATATTAGATTAAAAATACACATCTTAGTTTCTTTCCTGAAAATGAAGAAAATGGGAGTAAAAGTAATATCGAAAACATAAAGTTGAAGGGTAGAGGGAATTAGAAAATCAATCTCAGGGAGGGTGGTGAGCAGTGGAGAAGTGGCCAGGCTGCAGGAAAGCAGAGGGAGCAGAACCTTGCTTTTCCGCAAGCTCACCTCCCGTCAACAAAAACAGAAATGCAAATACACGTGAGGGACCAGTTGTCTTTGAAGGTCAGACTGGGAAGTGGAAATTTTGAATGAGGTTAAAACAGCAAATATTTGTAAAGTGTCTCCGTCTCCTTTGTTGATCTGCGCTGCTAGGCCACTGTCTCCACCCATCCTCAGAGAGGACAAGTTTATTCCTTAGAGGTAGAACCAGAGTTGCCTGGGGTTGTGGCCGTCCATGTACTGAATCAAGCGCCTTGAAGAAAGGACAGGATCAGAGTAGATGAGTGAGAGCCTGCCTGCAGAATGGCAAAGCCCCAGACAGTATTTCCCCCTCACTATCAGGCCAGTGAAAACGTGGCATCTACACTTGGAGAGAAAATTGGAGAATTAATCTCAGGAAAACTGACCAGGCTGGAGAATAGAGCTACCATCAATGACATCTGAGGACTTCTCTACTGTCCACAGTGAAGGCCCAGAGTGCACAAGCTTTGTTTATGCATGCAAAAATGTCAATCAACTTTTTAATGCTCTATCCTAAATACAAGTGAACAAACATCAGGACTTTTTTAAATTTTTGGTTAAAGACAGGAAAAAATATAAAGAAAAGGGGCATAGAGGAAACTAACTACAGTGAGTGAGCACAAAACTTTACTTTTAAATAAAGTAACAAAACTTTACTTTTAAATAAAGTAAAATCATACTTCAATTACTAAGAGAAACTATTGTCTCTCTAAAAGTTTTCAGGAGTACAAAGTCCCTAAAAATTACAATCAATGTAGAATACCAATAATTCAGCATAAGATTTGGAAGTTTAATAATCTTTCAGAAAATAAACAAATTTCTCCAAAGAAGACATTCAAATAGCCCAATAAACACATGGAAAAATGTTCAACATCATTAGTCATGTAAAAATGCAAATAAAAATCACAATGAGAGAGTTCCTGTGGACCGGAAGGAGCCACAGAGTGCCCAGGTCCGCCTTCAGGAAACTCCACGGGTGTCCAGCCAACAGGAGACCAGGGACAGCTAGCCACTAGCCACTGGGGAGCCCAAACTCAGGGTAAGAGTTCTTGCAGAGACCCTAGTGTGAGGCAACTCTGCCCAAGGGTGGCCTGGGACTGCCCCAGTTCCGCTCCAGAGTTCCTGTGGACCAGCAGAATCCACAGAGGACCCAGATCTGCCCTCAGGAAACTCTGCGTGTGTCCAGCCAACAGGAGACCAGGGGCTACTAGCCGCTAGCCACAGAGGAAGGCATACTCAAGGTAAGAGTGGCATGCAGAGATCCCAGCATGAAGAGGCCCCACCCAAGTGAGCTCTGGGCCCGCCTCAGTTCCGCTCCAGACTTCCTGTGGTCAGGTGAGACAGAAAGCCCAGAAGCACCTTTAGGGAATGCCAGGGGTGCCCAGTTGAAGGCAGACCAGAGCCTGCTAGCCTCCAGCCCCAGGGGAGCTCATACTCACTGTAAGGGTCGTACACAGACTCTTCTGCTTATGACCCTGCCTAAGTGAGACCTGGGCCCGCCTCCAGTTTCGCTCCAGAGTTCCTGTTCACCAGCAGGAGTGCAAGAAAGGGGCAAAACAGCCCTCAGGGGCCTCCTCAAGGCCACTCCCACTGCCCTCTAGAGGTACATCCGCTACCTCTGCCATCAACTTTAGTGGCACTAGTGCCCATCTGGGAACACTGGGAGAACAAAAGTAGCTCCAAGGTGAAACACAGGTAATCTGGAGTGTCAATACAAGATTATAGGATAGAAGCTGCAATACCTCAGATTGGTATTTCAAGAAAGGAAGACACACAATCAACATGAAAAAATGAGGGAAGAAGGTACCCCCAAATAAACCTGGATACCACTATAACAGAATCCATTGACAGCACAGTTGTTGAAATGTCAGAGAAAGAATTCAGAATGTACATAATTAAAATGATCAGCAAACTAAAGAATGACATAAGTGAACAATTACAGGCAAAAATTCATCAATCCAAAAAGAAATAGGTGAGCAAATAAAGGCAACCATCGATCATTCTAACAGAGAGATAAGAGAGCAATTACAAGTAGCAGAAGATTACTTAAAGAAAGAGCTAGAGATCATGAAAAAAAACCAATCAGAAATACTTGAAATGAAGGAAACAATAAACCAAATAAAAAACTCAATAGAAAGCATTACCAGTAGACTAGATCACCTGGAAGACAGAACCTCAGATAATGAAGACAAGATATACAATCTTGAAAATAAACTTGACCATACAGTGAAGATGGTAAAAAATCATGAACAGAACCTACAAGAAATATGAGACAGCATCAAAAGACCAAATCTAAGATTTATTGGGATAGAAGAAGGCGCAGAATTTCAAACCAAAGGAATGCACAATCTCTTCAATGAAATCATATCAGAAAATTTCCCAAATATAAAAAATAAAATGGAAAATCAAATACAAGAGGCTTACAGGACACCAAACGTGTGAAATTTCAACAGATCTATACCAAGGCACATTATAATGAAAATGCCCAACGTACAGAATAAGGATAGAATTTTAAAGGCTGCAAGAGAGAGGAACCAGATTACATACAAGGGGAGACCAATTTGTATCTCAGCAAATCAACCCAGACTCTAAAAGCCAGGAGATCATGGAATAACATAATCCAAGCCCTGAAAGACAAAGGATGCCAACCAAGAATCCTATATCCAGCAAAATTGAGCTTCAGATTTGATGATGAAATAAAAACCTTCCATGACAAACAAAAGTTAAAAGAATTTACAGCAAGAAAGCCTGCACTACACAGCATTCTTGGCAAAATATTCCATGAGGAGGAAATGATAACCAACAATGAAAATTTACAAAGAGAGGAACTACACTAAAGGAAAGACCATTCAAAAGAGAAAACAACTCAAGGTAAAAACCAAAAACAAACCAAAATGACCGGAATTACAAATCATATCTCAATAATAACCCTGAATGTAA